>OZ057404.1:44397410-44659478 GCA_964056735.1 Allodiplogaster pararmata
ATATCATTTATTTCGATTTTGAGAAAGCATTCGATAAAGTTTCTCACTCTAAACTTATTTATAAACTAAAGTCCATTCAACTCCCTCCCAGAATTATTTCGTGGATCGAAGCTTATTTAGGTAATAGAACCTACCAAGTTCGAGTTAATCAATCACTTTCTAATAGTTTCATGGTTACCAGTGGTGTTCCCCAAGGCAGTGTCTTAGGCCCATTATTATTCATCATTTATACATCTGATATAGTGAATATGATAACTTCTTCTAATTGTAAAATTAAAGTTTTTGCAGACGACATGAAAGTTTATAAGTCTTTTTCTAAAACAGACTCTCATACAACACTGCAACACTCGATTGATACCATAGTGGAGTGGTGCGACGCTTGACAATTGCCTTTATCTCTACCAAAATGTGCTGTGTTAAGAATTGGTACCCAGAGTTCCCCTCATTTTCCATATTCTATAAATAGTCACTCCCTACCCTACCTCAACGAGATTCGTGATTTAGGATTTATTGTAGACAACAAGTTGACTTTTTCTGCTCATTGCTCAACAATAGCTCAGAAAGCAAAGCGTAAATGTCATCTTATTCTTAAAGTTCTCAAGAGTCGTAAACCGGATGTACTTGTTAACGCTTACAAGATATACATTAAATATATTGTAGAACACTGTACAACTGTTTACTCCCCACATTTCGCTAAGGACATAGCTGTACTAGAGAAGGTTCAAAATTATTTTACGCGTCGCGTTTTTCGCCGGTGCTTTGGTTGTTCGTTTAATAATATGCCAAGTAGTCAGACGAGAAACAATCAACTAGGCCTAGTATCTCTTCTCTCTGTTAGAGAATCTAACGACCTCAAACTACTCTTGAAACTGATATTTGGGAAAAAAGTACTCTCTGACAGGACGCACCACAACTTTGAAATAAGAGCGTCCAACACTAGAGGCGCATTTTTCAAAATAATCCACCCTGCTCCGAGAACTATTTGCAGAAGAAATGCCTTCTCTATACGATCAGCTCGTATATTCACCGAAATTAATAGTGTTGATGAATGATATATGTTTGCCTGGATGTAATCTGCATTGTTTCACCTATTTATGTAATTCAAACAATTCAATTGTTTAATCTCGTACCACGTGATTAATTTATGCGTTGCTGCATGTAATGTTTTCACGTAATAAAATTGAAATTGAAATTGAACATCAATGGCGCTTCCGAGCGTTCGTACTTTTTCGGGAAGAGGCGGGGTCAAAGAGTTCAGAGAATTCGTGGAGAGACTTGATATGAAATATGGTCAGCTGATGAATGAAGATCAACTAGTGACCGTATACAGGCAACATCTGGAGGGAGACGCCGCGAAGATTTTTGACACTTTACCACGTGAGATAAAGAATGGGCCATACAGAGGCATAGTAAGTAAAATGAGAGAGAGACTTCAAGGAGACCAGACCATACAGAAGTACGATGCTCAGAGGAAACTAGATAAACTTTACAAAAGGGAAAGTGAATCAGTGACCCAATTCTGTTGCTACCTGGAGAACATCACAGTAGAGGCATATCCTGAAGCGTCACCTGAAATGTTGTCAGAGATAAGGGCAGGGAAGTTGGTGAATGCTTTACCCAACTTTGAGCACCAAGTTCAATTGTTCAAAATCCTAGATGAGGCGGATAGCTACGACAAGCCTAACGATTGAGAGAAGAGGCCCTGAAATTGGAGTTGTTGGAAAGAAGAAAAGTGATAATAAGAGAAGAGAAGAGAATGAAATTTCCCATGAGGGCGGGAGACCGAGAGAGACAAAGAGATACAATCGGAAGTAGGTATACAAATGGTTCTCATAATACTAGATCCTCGGTCGCACAAGAGAGAGTGAGCTCATTGTTTCGTTTACGAAATCACTCTAAAACTACGACGTAAACAACGACCAGTGCGAGAGAGTGAAAAACAGCGCATAAAGTCAGAGAAGTAGAGATTTCACATGCCAGCGTATTTTCATTACGAACAGAATGTAAAATGTTAACAGGTTGTAATTATTAGCAGTTTGTACAAGGGCATGAATTATTGGTCCACCATTTAAATAGAAGTGTCACCAAATAAAATAGTAACGTCCACCAAATAAAATAACAACGTACACCAAATAAAATAGTAACGTCCACCAAATAAAATAGTAACGTCCACCAAATAAAATAGTAACGTCCACCAAATAAAATAGTAACGTCCACCAAATAAAACACTAACGTCCACCAAATTTTTTTTGTTGTGAAATTCACCACGGCATTTTTTTCTCACCTGACACCAACCTGTATGATTTTTTTCCACCAAATTAAAAGTCCACCAATTTTTTTTCGTGAAATTCACCACGGCATTTTTCTCACCTGACACCAAAGGTTTTTTTCTCACCCTACACCACACCAAACTTTTTCTGCTCTCTCAGTGAGTTGTTTTTGATGGTTTTTTTTGTAGTGAAGGTAATTTTCGCGGGAGTAAAGTTTTTTATGAGTGTTTTTTGTTGTTGAATGTTTTCTTTAGTTCATTCTGTTGAATGTTTTGTTTCAGATTTAATTTGAAAATAGGTACTTCTGCAGTTTAAGTGGCAGCGCTCGTGGGCTTTAAACGTTTTGGTTTCGGAAAATTTCTTCATAGGATTTCATTTTGAGCATCAGGGACTTTGGTTCTTGAAAAAAATTTTGTAAAAATTTTTTTCTTCAGAAAAAACAACAAAATTTCCAGAAAAAACTTCTTTTTTTTTCTTTACTGTGGTTTATATCTGTATAAAAGTTTATAAATTTGTCTATAATAGCTAGAAAAGATTTTAAAAATGTAAAATTAACCTGATTTTGCAACTGCAAAAAATTATTTTTACATTAAAACGCTGGTACTTTTTTACTTCGTCTGGTAGGCGCGTCGCGGCCTTCTTCGCGTCGCGGCCTCTCAATTTTTTTCTCTTTCTTTCTTATTTTCTCTCTTTTCTTTTCCTTTTTTAAAAAAAAATAACTTTATAAATTTTGGGGAAAGGAAAGGGGGGAGGGGGAGGGGGGTTTACCTAAGCAGGGAAGGGAGGGGCCCTAAAGGGGGAAGAGGGCCCTACCTAAGCAAGGGGGGTAAGGGCCCTAAGGAGGGGGGAGGGCCCTAAAGGGGGGAAGGGGGGCCCTAAGGAGAAAGGGGGAAGGGAGTTTTCATGAATAAAATCTCTTTATGAGAAAAAAATAAATAGAAGCCACGACGCGGGCCGCGACGCACCTACCAGACGAATTAACAAAGGGCCAAAACGCTTAGGCTTAGGAAAAAGTTGGCTCTAATCTACTTTAACCGTCCAAAGACTTTTTCTCAGAAAGAGATTTTATTCATGAAAACTCCCTTCCCCTTCTCTCCTTAGGGCCCCCTTCTTCCCTTTAGGGCTTTGGGGGTGACTGAAACTGCAATTGAGTCCAAAAATTTTTTGTGAAAAAATTAAAAAAATTTTTGCAAGAACCGGAGTTTTTGCAAGAACCAGAGTCCTTGATGCTCAAAATGAACATCTATGAAGAAAAAAAAATTGAAACCAAAGCGTTTAAAGCCCATGAGCGCTGCCACTTAAACTGCAGAAGTGCCTATTTTTAAATTATATCTGAAACAAAACGTTCAACAGAATGACCTGAAGAAAACATTCAACAAGAAAAAACACTCATAAAAAACTTTACACCCGCGAAAATTACCTCCACTACAAAAAAAACCATCAAAAACAACTCACTGAGAGAGCAGAAAAAGTTTGGTGTGGTGTAGGGTGAGAAAAAAACCTTTGGTGTCAGGTGAGAAAAAATGCCGGGATGAATTTCACGAAAAAAATTGGTGGACTTTTAATTTGGTGGAAAAAACCATACAGGTTGGTGTCAGGTGAGAAAAAAATGCCGTGGTGAATTTCACAACAAAAAAAATTTGGTGGACTTTAGTGTTTTATTTGGTGGACGTTACTATTTTATTTGGTGGACGTTACTATTTTATTTGGTGGACGTTACTATTTTATTTGGTGGACGTTACTATTTTATTTGGTGGACGTTGCTATTTTATTTGGTGGACTTTACTATTTTATTTGGTGACACTTCTATTTAAATGGTGGACCAATAATTTTTCCCCTTTGCACAATAAAAAAACTACAACATTGGGTCCGCTTACAGCAAATGCGCTGCAACAGAGTGAAAACGTACGTTTCAGAGTCATTCGAGCTTGATTTCTCATGAAAAACCTGCGACTAATTTATAAGGCAGTGAATTAGAACAAAATTTTGTTAAAGGTTTTTAAAATATGGTTTTGCTTCGAATAAATTTTTCTTATGTTTTTGATTTAAAGATTGCTGAGAAGTTTCATAAAAGTGTCTATCATAATACTGTCTCCAAGTTCAAAAAGCAAAGTTTTTTCTCATGTCCGGTGATCTAAGACTAATCATGATTGAACTTGAAAATTCAAGAAAATAAACTTCAAATGTTTGTCAATTGTATTATTTTTCATAATATTTTATAACGTTTTCTCTCATGCTTCTTAGATTTTTTCTACAAATTATGTTTGTTTTCAATCGTCTCCTCGACTTCTTTTCTTTGAGAAGAATTTTTGATCAGGTTTTAATGAGAAAAAATATCATGCGGGTCTTTTTTGAGTAAATTTTCCGAAAAAGGTCGTGGCAATATTTACTTTTAGTTGAAAAAAGGGGGACAAATTTAGTTCGAACCAATCCAGGAATAAACAAAACAAAATTAAAACTCAATGAACATTCCCTAATTGAACACTACTGAACGTAAAACGAATTTCAAAAATGGAAAATTCTGTTCAGGACCCTATGGTCGATGATTTTTGATATGAATAAATGATATTTTTTTCGACGTGACATGTGAGGTCACTATAAATAGAATAAACGTGCGGCTGGTTCGTAAATCTACATTGAACTTTTTTCCAGATACTTGGACATTGCATGAGCGTGAGGCTCCATTTTTCCAAACCGTATTCAAGTACGGGTCTTACATAGGTGTTGTATAGTCGCATAGCTTTTGAGCAGATGTACTTGATACGGTCTTTGCAAGAGAGATCTTTTGAAATTAAGATTCCAATGTCTTTGCATTTGTCAACTATAGGTATTGATATACTCGAGAAAGTAAGACAAAAAGGTAGATGTGAGGCTCCTATAGGCATATGGTAGAGTAGCTCCATTCAATTTTCACATCCCTAAAGCGAACCGCTCTCAATATTTCCACTCCTTCTGTGTTCGAACAGCCCGTTGAATGTGTAAGCTACCTCCTGAGTTAATGAACAGCCCTAATTCTAAAGTCTTTAAGAAGCGTCTGTATTCTTTCCCAGTCTTAGAGTTTCTAGGATTGAGCGTATCCAATATCTAAATTTTCCCCATTGACTATTTGATTTCTCTTTTTTGTTGCTTTCTTTAGATTATTCCCCTCCCATACCACCTTAACTTATATTTGGAAAACTCGGGAAGAGATCGCAAGGCAGCTTCAGCTTCACTTTCATCGGCAGCACATACCCTTGGGCCCTGTTCACGGCGTACCTGCAGTGTTCCTCCTCCACTGTGATCCGTCTCATAATACAGACGATGCCGGGGCTTGGCAACCTCCGAGTGTACAATGTAACAGTGGTCATGGGTATTCCTCCGCTTCTATTCTCCTTCAACTGCTTATGAAGGAAGACAACGAAGTCCCATCTTCAGCCCTCCTCTCTCGCATCCCCTTGCTTTCTCACTAAGTCATTGTTCTTTTTTTGAAGTTTTAATGCTGTTCTTGCCTCTTTACTGTGACCTTGTGATGTAATGTCTGTTTTTTGTTCTTCTCTTTCTTTGTGGGAAGTGCGTTCTAATTATTATTTGTTCTCTCGACTCATTTTAGTGTCACACCTAATGGTGTAAATGAATGAATAAAGATTGTTTTTGATGGAGGTACTACGTATAATCAAAACTCAAGCACAGGACCATTCATGCAACGCCTTCTGAAGTAGACCGAATTTGTTCTCCGTGTAGATTTTCGCGTCATCTGCATAAAGTTTACAGTGAGCTCCGTTTGGGAGGCAGGTAGGCAAGTAAATTATATAAATTTGGTCTACTCATTATGTATAAATGTATAAAATTGTAAGATGCAAGTCATTTTGTATAGAAGAAAAGAGCGGCCCTTTTACACTACCTTCGGTTACACCGAGTTCAACACTGTATTTTTGGAAAAATGATTGATTGATCATAACTGCCTGGGTCCGATTCGTTAAAAATACCCAGTAACCAACTGTCCAACCCAACACTGTATTATTGGGAAAATGATTGATTAATCATAACTGCCTGAGTCCGGTTCGTTAAAAAATATTTTATCCATTTGACGGTACACCGATTAATTCCAAAACTACCTAGTTTGGTTAGTAAGAGGTCATGGGGAATGATGTGGAAAGCTTTCGTGAAATCCACGAGTATAGAGGAGATATATGTAGGAGCCTTTATTGAGAGCTCTGTGAGAGCCAGATAAGAATGATAATATGTAAAGTAGAAGAGCAATACCGTTTAGGTCAGAAACCTAAAGGAGGAAAAAAGAGAGAATAAGGAAAATAATGAGAATTTTCGAATTATCATTCTTTTCCTAGTTTTTGTTATTCGTTTATCTTTATCAATTCTTTATTCCGCTTGAAACAAAAAATAATGTTAAGTGACGAAACAGATGACACTATCACAAGAAAAACTGAATTCAGTGAAGGTTATGGAAAGTGAGATCTAAATATGACAAGAACAATGAGGAACATTTCATTTTAGGAAAATAGGAAAGCACACAAAAAAGCAAAGAAAGCAAAGCTTGTATCTTCAGTTATGAACTATTCATCAGCAATTAAGAACTATTCATCCGCAATAATAACTTGAAATTCCAAAAATTCAACTCACTCTTTATCATTCGAGAGCTAACCTAGAACACAAATATAATGAAAAAAAAGAGGAGAAACAAAAACAAAACATTTGAAGAAACAAAGCACTTGAATTAAAAATGTATTCTAGAGTTGGTGACAATGGTCTCACAATCAAGCTTGATAAGTTCATTTCTAAAAATGCTAGAAGAGCTTGTAGAAACCAAAGAGCAAGGTAACTTATTCCAGACATTAATCATTCTTGAGGCACAAGTGCTTGTTCTGCTTTGATATTTACACGGCAAGCATATTCTGTAGTTATTCGATTCTCTCAGCGAATAAGGCGATGGGCAAAGTTTAAACATATTTGAGTAATCTACTTGAATATTTCCGTGCAGACATTTATGGATTGACACAAGATCGGCCACATTTCTTCTATATTCAAGCGAGGAGATGGAAAGAAAATTCAGTCTAGCAACATAACTCATTTTGGGTAATCCCGCCCTTTGTAGTAACCTTCGTGTAAATGATCTTTGCACTTTTTCTATGCAGTTAACGAGACCGATAGTTACTGGGGACCATACCTCACTCCCATATTCAATAAGGGGTATTATGTATGTGGTGTATATTCTGAGCAGAACTTTAATTGATTTGGTTTTAAAGGCTCTAAAGATCATGTTTATACATTTTTGGGACTTTAGGGAGGTTAGTTCAATATGTTTAGAGAATGTGATATCTTCCTGAAATGTAATGCCAAGATCATTCACTAATGAAGTAGTTGGTATGATATTGTCTTCTAGGTTATATGTTACTTTTGGATTCCTAGGACCACAGTGCATGATAAAGCATTTTTGAGTTGATATCACAAGTCCACAGGTCAGTGAGTAATCGGAAATGGAATCCAGACTTTTCTGAAGAGAGTCTCTGTTTTTGGAAAAAATTTTTAAGGTCATCGGCATATAGAAAACCATGGACATCTGGCTCTATGTGCTCCATGATATCATTTATGAATATTGAAAAGAGGAAGGGTCCAAGGCAACTCCCCTGGGGAACACCATTGTTGTATACTTTAGGGCCTGATAATGTATCTCCGATTGAGACTTTCGAGGACCTGCTCGTGAGAAAAGAACGGATAAGATAGAGGAGGTTGCCCGTTATTCCCACTTTTTCAAGTTTGTGAACAAGAAATATTATGTTTACAGAGTCGAAAGCCCGTGAAAAGTCGACTAGACAGATGTCAAAGTCTATTTTTTTTATTCTGAAGCGTGAGGTAAATGGAATGAGCCTCTACCAGGGATGTTACCGTGGACCGTCTCCGACGGAAACCATGTTGTTTGGGATTAAGTATGCCATTGGTTTCCAGATATTGATAAGTTATATTGAAGATCAGTTTCTCGAATACCTTTGACATAGAGCACACCATAGTGATAGGACGATAATTTTCGATCTGAGAGCGGGGCCCTTTTTTGTGAACTGGTTTGATTATTCCTTTTTTCCAGGCCAGAGGGTAGTGCCCTAAGGTTAGTGAGTTGGTGAAAATGATGGAGAGAGGTATGGCCAGTGAGTCCAGACAATTTTTGAGTAGTCTACTTGGAATAAAGTCAGGGGACGAGTTCAGTTTAGGAGCTATTCGTTTCAGGATGGAGTTCACCTCAAAAGGGGAGATATCATTAATGTGGTCGAGGTGAAAATTCGGGCGAGAGATTTGAAGGGGTCCACTGATTGGTAAGGGTTGTGACTTATCAAAGTACTCGGCGAAGTGAGTTGCTTGTTCGAAGGGGATAGTAGTTGGTTTATTGTTCACTATGAGAGCAGGAATAGATGTGTTGATTTTAATGCGGTTGGATATAGTTCTGAAGAATACCTTATAGTTTCTCGGAAACTTAAGCTTGTCTTCCCTAAGAACCTCGAATTTGACTAGTTCTTTGTGAAGTTTCTTGGATGTGCGTAAAGACGTAATGGAGAGAGGGTTGCGTTTGTTACTTCTCTGTAGGAAGCTGTATAATCTTCTTATCTTGGGGGGATATTTCAAATGTGTTTTGACATTCTTATTTTTAGGAATCCTATTATCCATTATGAATTGGATGATGTTGGTTAATTTATCGACACTTTCGTCAATAGTTAGGTTCGAGAGCATGTAAGTTCAGTCGATGCTAAAGAGGTCTGAGTTGATTATTTCCCAATCTGCCCTTTTCCAGTCTAACGATGAGCTGGTGCTTGTGATAATACGCTTGGCTCTATCTCTGATTTCAAAGTATATTGAGGCATGATCGCTGGTGGAGAAGGGAGGCCTGAAAATACAGTCTTTTATGATATTTGAATTACAGAGCAGGCAATCGAGTGTATTTTGAAGTCTAGTGGGAGAAAGTACGAGTTGTTTAAGATTTTTGTCGCATGTCATGTTTAAGAACGCAAGAGACATACTACATGTATTGGGAGAGGTGAGATTTGCCCAGTCTATCTTGAATTACCGACACTTTGTACCGCGTCACTTTGTATACGACACTTTGTACCCGACACTTTGTACCCCGTCACTTTGTACCGCGACACTTTGTACCGCGACACTTTGTACCGCGTACGGCCTCGTTAGCTAAGCCGTACGGCCTCGTTAGCTAAGCCGTACGGCCTCGTTATCGTAAACTTTTACTAAGCCTAAGCGTTTTTTAATGTAAAAAATATGTTTTAATGTAAAAATAAAACGCGCGGCCTCACTCAAGTCGCGGTACAAAGTGTCGCGGTACAAAGTGTCGCGGTACAAAGTGACGGGGTACAAAGTGTCGGGTACAAAGTGTCGTATACAAAGTGACGCGGTACAAAGTGTCGTGATACGGTCTATCTTGGGGAGGTTCATGTCTCCGCACAGAATGGTGGGAAATACTTCAGTAACATGAGAGGTGATAAACGAGCAGAGATCATTTCATTTTTCATTTTCTTTTTTTTTTCATTTTTTTCATTCCATGCAAGAACAACAACTTGTAATACAATTATGAATGGTAGTTCCAATTAGCATGGACGCGTAGGATAGGGAGACAAAGAAAAAAAAAACAATCATTCATTCAAAAGTGCTGAATGGCATTCAACTAATCCAAATATCATCTAAGAAAAAAAAATGATATGAAATAGCGTCTATAGTTATTTATAATCAGAAGATTGTGTCCTATACATATGTATGTAAATACAAATAATCGTCAATCTGTTACACTCGGACAAGGAAGCACAACTTCAAATGGAATTTTTTTTAGTCTTGTCGCAAAACTTGAAGAACTTTCGATTACAACGATATCTTCCGGAAGGGAGTTCCATATTGCTATTGATCTAGAGACAAACGTAGACAACCTAGCCGGGTAAACGATAGGCAGACGAATTCTGAGAGAGTGCGCTTGTCTTGTATTATACTTGGGGGGAGACAAAATGTATAGAAAGGAAAAATCGAGAGAGCATTTGTTATGTAAACATTTGTGCAAAAAACATAGATCTCTGAATGCTCGACGATATTCTAATGACTCAGTTTTGAGCAGTTTCAATCTCTGAGAATAAGGCAGGCTTACATTACCACATCTATATAACAGCCTTCTAGTAAAATTACGTTGTACATATTCTAAATCATTGATGAGGTATTTCGTGGTAGGGGACCAAATTTCAGTCCCGTTTTCGAGAATCGGTCTAACGTATACATTAAAAGCAAGCATGAGCATTTCGCATGATTTGGTCTTGAAAGCCTTCAGAATAAGGTTTGCAGTAGAAGAGGCTTTTTTACAAATCTTCTCAATATGAGAATTGAAACGGAAATCATGAGTTAACAAAATCCCTAAATCTTTAACCTGGTTGGTAACAATCAATGGAATATGGTTGATAGAGTAGGGGTGAAACACCGATTGCTTGCCTATATGAAGAACAGTACATTTAGAAGTTGATAGAGTAAGGTTCCACTGAGTGCACCACTCAAATATATTGTTGACTGCTGTTTGTAAGTCATCTGAATATAAGGGTACTTGAGCTAGCAGCTTAACATCATCGGCAAAAATACTGAAGCGAATAGTAGCAGGGATAACTTTCTTGATGTCGTCAATGAACAGTAAAAACAACAACGGGCCTATTGAAGAACCTTGAGGAACACCACTTAAAACTGAAGCTGGTACTGAGTTGATACCATCGATGATCACTGATTGTTTACGGGAGTTGAGGAAAGAAGAGATAAATTTAAGTGCTGGCCCTACAATACCAAGTGAATTCAATTTAAACAATAGAAATCGAATATCTACAGAATCAAAAGCTTTTGAGATGTCTAGGAAAATTACATCAATATCAATACTTGAACTCAGAGAGTGGGTTATGAAGGAATATGATTCGGCTAAAGAAGTGATTGTCGATCGATTAGGTCGAAAACCGGCTTGAAAAGGGGAGAGCAATGAACGCTCTTCAAGATACTTTGAAAAAGAATTAACAATAACTTTTTCCATTACTTTAGAAATCGAGCAGGTTAAAGAAATGGGTCTGTAATTTGATAAGATAGGAGGTCCTTTGTTTTTGAGCAGAGGCTTTACAATAGCAAACTTCCACATATCGGGTACGATTCCAGTCATTAAACAGTTGTTGAATAAAATACGCAGAGGTTTCAACAACGCAAATTTACATTTTTTGATAAAAATATTCGGAATGGAATCGGGTGAGGTATTACATTTATTCTCTAACTTAGAAACAGCCTCGATTATCATTTGATCATCAATTATTTCAAGAGAAAAGTGTTGATCGAAGGGAGCTAAAATAGGGACAGGAAGAACATTCTGAGACGGTTCAGAGAAAGTTGATGAGAACTGAGAAGAAAACATTTCAGCTTTTATGGAAGGGTCCGTCACTACCGTTCCACTACTGTCATACAAAACATAGGAATCGTTTTGAGATTTAATACGATTTGTACAATACGAGAAAAACTGTTTACGGTTGCCTTTAACAATCAGAGAAGATTCCTTAGATGTTTCAAAATCATAAAGCTCAGAAGAAAAATTTCTTGATAGATTTTTACAATATTCGGAGTAAGGAGCAGTAATTGAAACTTTCTGCAGCTTATTGAATAAGCGTTGAATACGCGCTGGATATCTATAGGAGGACGAATTAGGAACAACAGTTGGCACAAAGCGATCGATAAGGTCATATAGTAGATCAACGATATAGTTGTAAGCTTGATTAGGGTCAAGAGATGATAATGCCAAGGTCCAATCATGACAGTAAATAAAGTACTCAATCATATGCCAGTTTGCCTCAGAATAAAGTTTTATAGGCTTGATTATGTTATCGAATACTTTGGAGGTAATACAATCGAAACAAATAGAATTATGATCGCACTGGGATGTGAAGGGAGCAATAACACTAGAAGAAGAGATAATCGGATGATTGCATAAAAGAAGATCAAGAATGTTCTGACTTCGAGTCGGCATCAGAATGTACTGAGTGAAATGGTTATCACAACAGTAATTAAGAAATTGAGTAGAAGAATAGCTCTTAGAACACGTCAACTTGTCCCAATCAATACAAGGCAAATTCAAATCACCAACGATTATGAGAGGGACATTGGGAATGGTATTTAAAGAGAAGTATGCTAATAACTCATTCATGATATCGTCTGGGGCACTGGGAGATCGATAAACACACATTAATCTAACCCGAGAAAAATATGAATTTTTGTCACTACATTGTAACTCAACTGTAATAGCTTCACATTCTGAAACTGACATCGACGAAGTTGCTACTGGACTGAGTCTAGATTGCACTAAAATTGCTACTCCGCCACCTCTGTTACTGATATTAGAGTTTCTATCAGAACGAAAAACAGAATATGGTTTATTTGAATGTAAAATGACATCAGGTTCACTATCGTGTAACCAAGTTTCTGAAAAGCAAATAGCATTGTATTGCGTTAAAGATAATAAATGATTAAGATCGTACAATTTATTCCGTATAGAGCGACAATTACTATAGTAAAAACTAAAATTTCCTCTAATACTATGTTGGCTATTCCAAATATCAGAAGAAGTAAACAGGCTATCGCCATCAGCACTACTGACCTATTTCTGTACATCGTTTGCGTCCATCCTTTTTCCTCTTGTCACCGTCACGTTTTGAAGAGAACCATTAGCCTCAGCGTCTGTCTTCGGAGTGTATAGAGGACGCGGATGAGAGAATCGAATGAGCCTTGTTCCTTGTACTTCCCACTCCATCAATCCAGCTTTGTCGTTTCTTTCTTTAGCGAGTTTCTTGCAGTCCTTCTCGAGTTGGAGTCCTTCTCTGGTAAGGTCTTCTCTCGCGTACGCGTGAGGAAATATGCGAAGTACTTCAGGACGACGGACTCGTAGTTTTCGAAGTACTTCTGTTCGGAGAGATGGCGATGGAAAATGAATCTTAAGAATTCTTCTCTTGTTCTCTTCATTTCCGAAGCGTCGATGAGTGATAGAACCTTGGTTGAATGCATTAGTGAGAGAAGGTATATTGAGTTCACTAACGAGAGAATCAAGAAGTTTTCCATCATGTTGATCCGTGGCGTCTTTTCTTATCTCCTCCGGAATGCCGACCAAAACGATGTTGTGAGCCTTCTCTTCCAGAATGACTTTGTCTTCCTGAAGGACTCTCCTGACCGCGTCATAGGCGAGAAGTTCAGGCTGCGATATGAGAGAGGAAGTCATCAAAGAGTTGGATGGAGGGGCCGGGGTTTGGGTTGTGAGCTTAGAGAGAAGAGGAATGAGAGAAGATAATGTCGTCATCATTGAGGTTACTGCATTCAGAAGTTGGGAGATTTGGTCGCTTTGACGGTTGACAGCTTGGATCAGAATTTGTACATCAGATGAGGGTTGAGAAACTGACGAGGGAACAGACATATCTGTTTGTTTGGAATTGGTTTGAGAAAAGGACTGGCTCAACAATTGATATAGAAAGAATCAATATGAGAGCAATAGGAAGGGTCACCGCTCAGTGTGATAGCAGAGCGAGAGAGTGATCCTTTGTATTTTCTACTCCACAGCTAGGAGATCGATATATATTAATCAGTCTAATGGCCGAGAAAGCAAACGAGAAAGATGTGTTAGGATAAATGTCTATTATTAACCCCTCGCCCTGAGCCTTGCTATATTGAACAACTAAAGTTGAGGAGATGGCATTATCTACTAGAATGACTACACCTCCTCCTCTTTGTGCCAATCTGTCACCTCTGAATACCGTGAAGGGTAAACTATCGGTTAGAATGGAGTCGGGAAGCTCACTGTGCATCCATGTCTCAGATAGTAAGAGAATGTGATATTTACAGTAACGAAGAAGAAAATAAAGATCATATAGCTTATTCATCACTGATCTACAGTTGAAAGACAAGCATTTGATTACTTCTTCTCTAGTTCTTTTATCCGACTTATCCTATGGTGAATAACGAGAGGTTTTCCTAACATTTCTTCTTCTGGAGACAAATTCGTCTGACTTTCTGGGGCAAGAGGTAGATTCTTCGGCGTTTCTGGATATTGTAGTGGTAGGCGAGATGTTTTCGTTGGAGAGCGAGGAGCAGACTTTACTAAGAGATAGTGGAGGGTACTTTTGGTTGCATGATAGAAGAGACTGACGTTTCATGTAAGAAGGGTAGATGAAGGGTTTAGGCTGAGACGAGTCGTACTTCGAGGCATTGAAGGCTTTGTGATATTTTATTTCACGTTCTGTTTGGCTGTGTCTTATGTGTAGATCAGGATGGAACGAATATAAAACGTCGAGTGAAGATAGAACTTGTTGCTGGAACGACGTGGTCGGGAGTACAATTTTCACTGGTCTAGGTCCTCTGTTCTTGTTGCTCATCTGAGCAGGCATTCGATAAACGTTGGCGGGATAGCACTGAACTTGCATCCTGTCCAGAATACGAATTACCCTCGAGAAGTCATCATGCGCTCTCTGAGTAGCTGAGTTTGACCTAGACTCAGGAAGATTGAAAAGCACAATAGATCTGTATCTCTCCTGGCGATTAAGAAATTCTTTTGGTGACTCGTAGTAGAGATATTCAGCTGATGAAAGTGGAGGAGGATTGGGTGCATTTGTATGAGGAGGGCATGAGAGAGATGTGGAACTTGATTTGATGAAATCAGAAGACGAAGACGAAGAATTAGGAGGAGGAAGACGTGAAACGAGTTCCTCGACGATCTTCTCGAGTCGCGAGATTTTGTCCATCATCTCTTTCATTTTCTTCTCGTTATCAGGACAACGTGTGCACTGGGGAGGGGTAAGAGGAGTACGTTTTCCACACATATCGATGAATCAATATCAGAGCTCGATGAATCAATTTCAGAGCTCGATGAATCAATATCAGAGCTCGAATCAATATCAGAGCTCGAATCAATATCAAAGCTCGAATCAATATCAGAGCTCGAATCAATATCAGAGCTCGAATCAATATCAGAGCTCGATGATTTCTCAATCCAAAATTTTTTGATTCTCTTCTCTTAGTTTAGTTTTGAGTTCTTTTTTTCTCAATTTTTTTGGCCCCTACATGTTTGAAAGCATGAGGTTATATCTGATATTAAATCACATATGTATATTATTAATTCCACTACTTTTAATGACATAACTGTGTTTCAGTCACTGACCTTGTACTCGTACCCTGAGAACATATTTAGATTTGCTCCGCCGGAGCTTTAAGGTCATTTCACAGAAAGAATGGAACGGTTTGTACATAGAATGTTCGCCGATAAGGAACAGGAGAATAAAACCATTGTGTAAATTGTCCACAACCATTGTAACAAAAACAATAAAAGCAGATACAAGTTTATCCTAGAGATACACAAACCTAGATTTCTCAAAAACAAATTTTTTGTCATCTATTCAGGGAACTAGCGTATAATTTCTGAAGCTGCTACAACGGGTTTTCCAAGTTCATGGCTGACACGCCAAAAACGCGGCTTATGCTTCGTTATCCCAGTATCAGAGGAGGTGGAGTAGCTATAACTTCAGCTTACGGTCTTTTCCCTACTTTCATGTCTTCCTTTTCTAGTTCCGAGTGTGGTAGTTGTAGAATTATTTTTCAATTCGGTTTATTCTCGCATTCGCTTGATGTGCTAACAGATTGCCTAGTGCTCCTGAATCCAATATTCTTCATTCTCTCTAGTGAATTTCCGAATATATGTACTGCTATACAAAACAGTGAAGACTTTGACATCCCTTCCACCGACTGGTCCAACTTGACCTACACAAGAAACTTCTCCACTCATTCGTTTCTGGGGCCGTATGCAGAGACAATGTTCTAGGGTAAATTATAGGCTAAATTATGAGGAAAGTTCTAGTTATGCACATTCCATATGCAGCGACAATAATTTACCCTAGAATATTCTAGCCGAGCTACAATGTTCTAGGTATGGGGCTACAACTTTCTATTTGAGCGAATCCGTATGCAGAGACAATGTTCTAGGGTAAATTATACCCTAGAAAATTGAAGCTTGACTGAGGGGTTCGGACCCGTCCTAGCCGTGCCTAAAACATTCTTTTTTCAACTCTTCAATGCAACACGCGCTATAAATATCTTTTATTGCGCGTGATTTTCGACTTTTTGTTTTTTTGACTCAAACTTTTGTAGATAAAAAATAACATACAAATTTCATCTTTATTTTATCATTGAGAAAAAATTACTTTAGGGACCCACCTTACTTTAGCTCCCCATGTGGTAGAAGAGGGACCCACCCTCCAGTAAAACGACCCAAAAGGGGGTCCCTAAAAGTAAAAGACCAAAAACGGGGGGTTCCTGAAGTAAATTTAAATTTGAATCCCACCACACAAATGGGAATGAAAGTACATACCCCGGACCTTTTTAATTTTAGGGACCCACCGACCAACACTTTTCCAGAAAATTTTCTGTGGAAGTTTAACTCCCCCCCCTGTTTTACTTTAACTTCCCGCTGTTTTACTTTAACTCCCCCTGTTTTACTTTAATTCCCCCTGTTTTACTTCAACTTTCCTCTTTTAATTTTAACTCCCCCCTGTTTTACTTTAACCCCCCTGTTTTACTTTAACTCCCACCCATTTTACTTCAACTTTCCTCTTTTAATTTTAACTCCCCCCCCCTTTCTTACTTTAACTCCCCCCTGTTTTACTTTAACTCGCCCTGTTTTACTTTAACTCCCACCCATTTTACTTTAACTCCCACCCATTTTTGTTAGTGACGAAATAGCGGGGAGTTATAACGGTATAAAAAACAAGGCCGAGTAATTATAGAGCGCAGCAAATAAAACCTGTCGCGTGCACGTACTGTTTGAACTTGAATCAATGGCAAATACCAGGCAAGATGAAAGCATGAAAACATTTCAATTTCGAATATTCAATTCAATTCACTTTATTCGCCAAAGGTATGCTTGTTGTCGCATACACTTATAAGGTAGGCATTAAACAACAAAAACGAGAAAAGAAATTACAAGAATAAAAATAAAATATATAATGACACTGATTCAAAAAATTCATGTGTACTGGCCAGAGTCGTTTAATCACCTATTCAAAGTGAGCTCCCCAGCTACATAGACGAATTCGTCATGCGCGAGAATGAAGGATCTCGATTTGGGGCCGTTATTCATCAGGCCATCGGAGATCACATCAACCAAAAATGATGTTGTGTTGATGTTGTGTTTGTTATGTTTGTTATTTTTTCTCTGTTTGTTGTTTGAAGTGAAATTTTTTTCTCTGTCGAAATTGAGATGTTTTCATGCTTTCATCTTGCCTGGTATTTGCCACTGATGTCACTTTGAATAGGTGATTAAACGAAAATTAAAATTATAAGCGATTGTATTGTCACTGCTCCTTTCTCAAACAGTGATCATGCCACTGTTGATTTTCGAATAACTTTTGCAACTATGTCTAAGACTCCTGAGTCTCTCATTAGAAATTTTTCGCGTGCGAATTGGGGGATGATGGAAATTCTGATTTCTTCTCATGATTGGACACTTGCTCTTTCTTCCCTCGACCCGGATACCGCTAATAATTATATCGTTGATTTTATAATTTCTCTGATAGATCGTTTTGTGCCTTGTTCTACCGAACAAGGTGAATTAGATAAGTATCCTTTGAAACTGCGAAGGATGTATGACAAGCTTCAACGCGCATCGCTTCGTTCCCCTAATTCCGTTTATAGCAATACTCTATCTACCAAATTTTCTGAAGAACTATATGCATTTCAAATGGAGAGAGAAGCCAAACTTGTGGCAAAAGGAAACCTAAGACGTTTTTATTCTGAATGTCGAAGTCGTACAAAAGGCCGTAACATTGTGATTCCCTCTTTAGTAGACCCAGTAGACCCTTCTGGTTTGCCAGTCCATACTTCGTTGTCTAAAGCTAACGCCTTCTCACAATATTTCTCTTCTGTTTATTCTACACCTCGCAGTATTATACCTAATACCGATGTATCAACTTCCACACATATGCAATTCGATGTCATAGATGTAGATATGATACTTAAAGCTTTGAATCAATTGAAATATAAATGCAACACATCTCCGGATAATATACCTAATATAGTAATTAAAAAAACTTCGATTTGTTCTTCTCAAGCCCCTCTCTATTCTATTTAACAACTCTTTACTAGTCGGAAAAGTTCCCTCTCTTTGGAAACTTCTATTATTAAACCAATCTTAAAGTCTCAATCTAAAGCGGATCAATTGTCTAGCTATCGCCCCATTTCCCTAACTTGTTCAATGTCCAAAGTGATGGAAAATGTTATAATAAGTCAATTAGATGCCTACTTGAAGCAAAATGATCTACTGTCTCCCCATCAATTTGGTTTTAGAAACAAAAGGTCAACTGTGACTTCATTGGTGCAATCTCATTCCTATTTCGCTGATATACTCTCCCATGGTAAAGCCGTCGATGTTATTTTTCTTGACATATCAAAGGCATTCGATACAGTAGATACTATATTATTACTTCTTAAACTAAAAAAAGTTAGGAATCTGCGGTAACCTCATTCAATGGATTGCGGACTACTTGACTGGTAGAATTCAGACTGTATGTGTTGACAACGAATTCTCTAGCTCATCTTCTGTTACCAGCGGTGTACCACAAGGTTCAGCTATTGGACCGAAACTGTTCTTACTGTTTATTGATGACATAAAACATGTAATTCCTCCCAATGTAAATTATACTATCTACGCCGATGACATTAAATTATTTAGTGAAGTACCAACTTTTTCGTCTGACCTCCAAACTGCCATAGACAATGTATTCAACTGGTGTCAACAGTCCAATCTCAAACTTTCAGCTCAAAAATGTATAGTTTCGCATCTTGGTATTAACCCCATGCAAAATTATCAGCTAGATCGTCATACAATGGCCAACTCTTCCGAAATAATAGATCTAGGAGTTGTCTTTTCGAGTAATCTATCTTGCAATAAACAAGTCGAGCATGTCTGTAAGAAATCTACAAACCTCGCCAATCTCTTTTTGCGCGCGTTCAAAACCAATTCTCTGGTTGTATTAACCCGTGCTTTCGTTACTTATATTCGTCCGATCCTCGAATACAGCTCGGTTGTATGGTCACCTACAGCGATTGGCTTAGTTAAGGACCTCGAAAGAGTACAGAGAAATTTCACTAAAAGAATCTTGGCTAGGAAAGGACTTACCCGTCTAGTTTACTCTGATTGTTTAAAAATGTTAAATTTAGAATCTCTTGAATATCGTAGGGTTGTTTCCGATTTAGTTTTTATACATAAGAGAGTCCACGACTACTCAGAGTTCGACTTCTCTCGTTTATTTACTATAGCCCCTCTTACTAGAGCTATTAGAAATACCCATCCATTAAGAATCGCCTTACCATATGCTCTAAACTCCTTTAGGTTTTCTACGTGTGCTTCTAGGTCGATCACTATTTGGAATTGCTTACCTAGCGAAGTAGTATGTAATCATTCCAGCGAAGTATTTATGAATAAACTCAGAAAACTACCGATAAATTGTATTTTACCCGAGCCAATTGTCTGCGACTAAGTTAAACTAGGAAGAACACTTTTTGTAGACACACTGCCACTGTAATACAATTCTTTCCTAGTAGAATCATAATCCATGTTTAATTTGTGATCATTAAATGTTGAAGTGAAACTGTTTTTGTGTACATGGAAATAAAGAATTGAAATTGAAATTGAAAATTGACTCTGGCCAGTACACATGAATTTTTTTGAATCAGTTTCATTATATTCGAAATTGAAATGTTTTCATGCTTTCATCTTGCCTGGTATTTGCCAAGAAGAGAGAGAGAGAGAGAGAGAGAGAGAGAGAGAGAGAGAGAGAGAGAGAGAGAGAGAGAGAGAGAGAGAGAGAGAGAGAGAGAGAGTAAGAGAAAATACAACACAAACAAACAATAACAAAAAAACAAACAATAACAAAAACAAAACAAAAAAAACAAAAACGCGTATCATAAATTTAGATTGCGTATCATAAATTTAAACTGATAGAAAGAATAGAACCAAGAGAGAGAGAGAGAGAGAGAGAGAGAGAGAGAGAGAGAGAGAGAGAGAGAGAGAGAGAGAGAGAGAGAAATACAATAGAAACAAACAATAAAACAAAAAAAAACAATAACAAAAAACATAACAAAAAACAAAAACGAAATCATTTTAGATTCACTCAAAAGCTTCGAGATAGCTTCCCCGCCAAAAAGCCATTTCCAAACTATCTTTTCCCACGCGTTCGGGATCACAAACTTCCTCTTTCTCTCTCATGCGCTTTATCTCTCAAAAACTTTTCAACTTTTCCCTCTCTCTCTCATGCGTTTTATCTCTCAAAAACTTTTCAAACTCTCTCTCTCAGACGCGTTCGGGCTCAAAAACAACGCACAGCAGTGGAGAGAGAAAGAGCAGATAGTCAGTAGAGACAGCAGACAGCAGTACAGAGAGAGAAATAGCAGAGGTGGGTCCCTGTTCTACCACATGTTTAAAGTTAATTTTTCCCTTATCATTCACAGTGAGCAAATGGGCATTTCAGCTTACAGTCGATATTATCATCTTTATAACATTACAAACTGCAGTTTTCCCCTATCAATAACAGCGAGAATTGGATTGAAGCTTGGCGAGACACGCGATAAATGAATGAGTAGACCTGCAGCGCCTTTAAATTCTCCATTAAAAAAGTTCGTACTAGTGTGCTCATGAGGTAGTTCACACTAGTGTAGACACCGCAATAGCTGAAATCAAAATAAGAATAGGTAGTAAAATGTTATTTTTATGTGTTCTTAATCACTTAATTCTTTCAAGAAAACATGAAAAAATCAAAAACAATTACTTTAAAGCATAAAAATAGATTAGATTAGTTTTGAAAATTCTGCCTATAACAAATTTTGCTACGCGAGAGCGCGAAAGGTCATGTGGGTCATGTTTGTACTAAAACGCGGTCTTAACTTTGCACTGGTTCGAAAGGCCATATTTTCTTACGGGAACAATAAAAATTAAAATTTTCTCTACCATTATGTCAAATTGAGTTTTGTAATTAATGAAATGGAATAATATCTTTGCTTTTAGCAATCGAAAGTTCGCCTTTACATAAAGCAGTGACTATACTATACTCTAGCGCGTGACTTAACTTCAAAAGGCCATATTTTCTTACGGGAACGATAAAAATTAAAATTTTCTCTACCATTATGTCAACTTGAGTTTTGTAATTAATGAAATGGAATAATATCTTTGCTTTTAGCAATCGAAAGTTCGCCTTTACATAAAGCAGTGACTATACTATACTCTAGCGCGTGGCTTAACTTCAAAAGGCCACATTTTCTTACGGAACAAAAAAACTAAAAAATTTTCAGCATTTCAGGTTGCTACGATTTTATAACAGAAGCGACATTTGAAGCTTTCTGCACCAGATCAAAAAGCGACGAAATCGCAACACTTAATTGTGATAACGGGACAAGAATGGTAGTGCACTGTACTCCTACTGGTCGTAGAAGCAACATCACTTTTTCGTACTACATACTCTCCGAAAGTACATCTGAACTGCACACTTGGATGCCCAGGAGGAGAGAGAGTCATCACCCTCGATGGCTCTCTTACATTTGTTTCAGAACACATCAATACGTCCCACGTCAGCCACACCTACTCCGCAGAAGCCGATTCCCCTCTCAGTCTTTCATTCCCCTCTCAGTCTTTCACACAGAGCGGTGAGCATTTTTTCCGCTCTCATATTGATTCATTGACCCTGCCTTTAACTTGACCCAGTTCTTTCAATTCTTTCCTAAGTAAACGTCATCATCTTTCATGGGTGGAAAGCGTTCTCCGGCTGTTCCTCCTTCTTGCCCGAGATGTCCAATGTACGAGAAGAAGATTGAAGAGTTGATGGAGAAGATGATAAGGTTGGAAAGTGTGGTGGAGGAACTCGTTTCCCGTCTGCCTCCTCTTGACTCATCGCCTTCTCATCCAGCGCCCCTCAGTCAATCCTCTCAGTTGCCTTCTCTGCTATCCATCCCACCGCATATCCTCGCCTACGATGCCGCGGTAAGAGCTATGTCAGTCGACAAGAACATGATAGAAACTAAGGCCGAGAACATAGTCTGCCTTGAAATCCCAGAACAAGACAACGATGAGGCAACAGATGCGGCTGATCAAGTATTCCTTTCAGCGCTTTCCCGGGATGTCGGAATACCGCAGATTGGAACTGCTCGTTTTAGACGGTTTGGTGACCCAGCAAAAAAGCGGCGCATTCTCAAAGTCTTCCTTGAGTCTGCTCCCCTTAGAAACGAAGCTCTGATGAAGATCAGAAAAAGCCGCCCTCCTTGCCTCTCCAAGTTCCCGCACAGTTACATTCGGGAAGACCTAACTCGCGAAGGACTCCAACTTGAGCGTGAAGTCAAAAGAATCGCCAAGGAAAGAAATCAGACTCCCGATGGATAGAAATGGAAAGTCGTCGGAACGTGTCTGCTGCCGGTCCGAACAACTTCGTATTCACAGCCAAGGCCATCCTCCACGCCTAGAAATGCGGAAACTCCCTGTCCGTCAGTTTCCAAGGTCCAGTAAATCGTCCTCTGGTGGTCTTGACTTCACCTGCGAATCCTGCGACTGTCTCTTCTTCGCCAAATAATCGCCGATCTTCTCGGAATGTAACGATGAGACGTTAGGTGAGTGGCGGTGTTCTTTCTAGTCCTGACCCTCCTAGTCCCCCACATTTTTCACAGAGTTTAAGTATCAACTGCATCTTTTTCAATGCTCGATCACTTCGTAATAAGCTGTATAATCTATCTTTTCTGCTGAGTTCTCTTTCATATGATGTAATAGCTATATGTGAGACCTGGCTTACGGGCCAAGATAATGATTCCTTGGTACTCAACAATTCTGATTATCATATTTTTCGTTGTGATAGAGATCGTTCAATGAAAGGAGGTGGCGCAGCTATCCTTGTATCGAAAGACCCATCATTTCGCTACCCAAAGGTTCTTCGTGAAATGTACTCTAAGCTGCAACGTATCTAAAAGAAATCCCCTTATTCTCATTTTTGTATAAGGAAATCTGCTGAATTCGATAAGATGTTGCATAGCTTTGAATATGATCAGGAAGCTAAACTTATACTGCGAGGAAATCAAAAGTCCTTTTTCGCTGCCTGTAGAAATCGTTTAAGTATGAATGTCAACCTAGCCATTCCTACTCTGTTAGATAATCAGAGGCAAGAGATAATATTGTCATCGGATAAGGCGAATGCCTTTTCTGAATACTTCGCTTCCGTGTTTTCCGAACCTATATATGGTCCATTAAGAAATCCATCCTGCACTAGAGTAATTGAGAGGATGAGTGTTGATTGTATTACTGAGGAAATGGTTTTGAAAGCCCTTTCATCTCTTTCAGCCAAATGCAATACCTCTCCCGACGGGATACCAAATATCATTTTGAAGAAATGTAGATTCGCTCTTGTGAAACCTTTATGCATTTTATTCAATAACAGTCTGCTTTCTGGCTCAGTGCCTTCTATTTGGAAGCGATCAATTGTTAAACCAGTACACAAATCTGGTTCTCGCAATCTGTTAAATAATTACAGACCTATATCGTTATGTTGCTCGTTATCCAAGATTATGGAAAAAATCGTTTTCGCCCTAGTTTATTCGTATTTAGAAGAATCAAAGCTATTGTCTCCATATCAAGCAGGTTTTAGAGCGAGAAAGTCTACCGTAACATCTTTGGTAGAATCTCATTCTTTTGTTGTTGATTCTTTGGCTCAAGGGTTTTCAGTTGATGTTATTTTCCTCGATATTCGTAAAGCGTTCGAAACTGTAGATCATAGGCTGCTTTTATATCAGGTTGATTCGTTCGGTATCTCCTCTAATATTGTCAATTGGATTAGTAGCTATTTAAGTAATCGAACTCAATCAGTCTTAATCGATAATGTGCTATCTCAGCCCATGCCTGTTATTTCAGGTGTGCCTCAAGGCTCTTCCCTCGGTCCTTTACTATTCCTTATGTATATTGATTCAGTGAAGGAAGCGATACCTCCTAACCTTCGTTCCCTCTTCTAGCCATGATATCCAAGTCGCTCTTGATCTTGTTACCGCTTGGTGTTCGGAATGGAACTTGTCTTTGTCGACATCTAAATGCAGTGTTTTGCATTTAGGACCCCGAAATCCTTCTGTTGTATACCGTATAAATGGTCTCCCCTTAACTGTTGACGAGATAGCTAAAGATCTTGGTGTCACTATTTCCGTTGAATTCTCGTACAAACACCATATTGTCGATAAGTGTAAGAGAGCTTCCGCTGTTGTCAACATGTTATTTAAAGCTTTTAAATCCCCTTCCATTTCTCTGTTGACATCTGCTTTTAAAATCTATGTCCGACCCATTATCGAATACGCAAGTGAGTTGTGGAATCCATCTTCCTCGGGCCTTGTTAAGTTGGTTGAGAAAGTCCAACGCTCTTTCACGAGGAGAGTACTAGGAAGAGTCCGTCACCCTAAGCTTCCGTATTCCCAGAGGCTTTCAATGCTAGGCCTTCAGAGCCTCGAGTACCGTCGCGCTATCTCTGATCTACTTTTTATTCATAAATGTTTACATAACAGCTTAGACATAGACACTGATCATTTATACGAAATCTCGGCTGTTCAGCGTTTCACTCGGCATTCGCATCCTCTAAGACTTATTCCTCCTCACCGCATCAATAAGACCTCTTTATCGACAGGTGTTTCCCGTCAAATGTCTGTTTGGAACTCTCTTCCATTTGATGTTATCAACGAAGCTAGTAGCCTTAAATTTAGAAAGCAACTTCTTTCGTTGCCTGTGAATGTGATTGTGCCAGTTAGTCTTGTTTCTGATACTCAATTAAGACTTGTTATTTTTCAACATTATCACAGCCCCCCTTTTTTCCCCTTTACACACCGCCACTAAGCTTTATGTGTAATGTAGTCCATGCATACATCTGTTTATATGTAATTTGCTTTTGTCTTAAATACTTACATGCTTGGAATAAAGAATGAATGAATGAATGAATGAATGAATGAATGAATGAATGAATGAAGACACTTTCTTGGCAGAACTTCTCCACAAAATAAAGGATATATTCTTTGCTGTTATCGAATTCTTCAATTTCTTGTTGAATTTGCCATTGCTCTTCGTGATCATTATGTTCCTTTCTATTTTGATTCTTCTTTATGTAAACAAATTGAGAAAGGTAAACACGAACATAACACCCATACACCAGAATAGAAGGGATACTAGGAAATATAAGTGAATTACACTCAAAATTCTTCATACTTCGTTTTAACTTCATTGATAAACTTTCCTTTTGAAATTAATCGTTATCTATAGAAGTATAAGAATTTCGCCTTTTCTCTCCGGAGTGTAGCGATAATCGCTGTGAATAATTATTCGATACTTCTCTAAAGCATTTTATTGTTGTATTCCCCGAGGATTAATCTGTCGACAGTTTTTGTCCAAGCAAAGCGCCATTAATTTTCATTGTCATCTGCCCATATGATCATAAAACGACTACATATAATAATGAAGCCTATATGAGCGATTGCTCTATGAAGTTTGTTCAGTCTCGTTTCTCTTGTTCTATGTATTCTTGTTTATGCTTTGAAGAGATGAAGGTTTAATTACCCAAGTTTGAGGTTGACATACGCTCGATTCCAAACAGTATATGTAATTTACTAGAAAATATTGAATGGTATAATTTACCCTAGATTATTGTCTCTGCACACGATTTTTCCTTACCTAGAATATTCTAGCCGTACAAACTATAATATTCTTGCCAGCAACAACATTCTAGGATAGATTATTGCATATTTTGAAGACTGTAAAAAAATTTTCCCATATTGTCTCGACCAGGCCGACACCTTCCTCGTTTTTCTGTGTGTAGAACTATTTTAACAATTTTCAGTTTTGTCTAAAATGTTTTTGTTAATTGATTTGCAAATATGTAGCTTTTTTTACAGACAAAATTTCAACGAGTTATTTATTTTTCTTTTCTTCATCTCTTTGGATCAGTAGCATCCTGACACTAAATCACTTTGAGCATTCGGCTGATGCAACAATGCATTATGATTGCATTATATGTATTAATTCAACCATAAGATTCATCTCCCTTTCTTTCATCTCTTATATTTTGTCTAGCACTAGTTCTTTCTGGCTAGACATGAATGACATTTATGTCCATCCCCCTTTTCTCCTTTACATCAATGTCTTACCACCCTTGATTTCTTCAGCTGTTTCAATACTATCATCATTCGCTAACTTCTTTTTTTTCAATTTTTCTCTTTTTAGTTTTCTTCCGTCTCTTGCTTTTTTTCATAATCATCATCTTTCTCATACAGCTCTATCTTTTCCTTAATCTTTATAATTTTTTCTCTTCAGTTTTTTCCGGTTTATTCCGAATCGTTCATTTCTCTGCGTTCTTCCCGTCCGTCCCCTATTTCCCAAACAACGCTAGTAATCCTAATCTTCTCATGGGTCATGAGATAATCTTACTCTGTCATGAGAGTGTTTACCTAGTTCCTTTCATCTACTAAAACGTACACAATTCATGCTTAAATAGTCTTGAATAAAGCTTCAAACGAGCGCTGGAAAAGATAGAAACTATTATCTCTTTTTCATTCCATCACCTGCTTTTTTCGCACTCACTCAGCTGTCGAATCAATCGCAATGCTTTATCGCTTCCAAGCGACCGAAAACACTCTCTAATAACACATTTCAAACGTCCTTTTCGTCCAGAGAATTTGAAAAGTTATCTCATGTGTATTTTGTACTATATATAGGATAATCTTCGTAAACAATATTCTTCTCCCTATTCACTCAAAAATGACTCTATCTTACTTTAATCTCCAGCATCCACTTCTCTGTCTCTTTCTCGCTCTAGTTTTCTCTTCCTTTTTTCTCACTCATGCTTACTCTATACCCATTTCTCTCTCACCCCCTCTCTCTCTCTTCCTCTCTTTTATTTTTCTCTCTCCTTCTCTCTGACTCTCCTTTCTCTCTCACCCCATCTCTCTTCCTCTCTCTTATTTTTCTCTTCCTTTTTTCTCACTCATGCTCACTCTATACCCATTTCTCTCTCACCCCCCTCTCTCTCTTCCTCTCTCTTAATTTTCTCTCTCCTTCTCTCTGACTCTCCTTTCTCTCTCACCCCCCCTCTCTCTTCCTCTCTTATTTTTCTCTTCCTTCTTTCTCACTCATGCTTACTCTATACCCATTTCTCTCTCACCCCCCCCCTCTCTCTCTTCCTCTCTCTTATTTTTCTCTCTCCTTCTCTCTGACTCTTCTTTCTCTCTCACCCCCCTCTCTCTTCCTCTCTCTTATTTTTCTCTTCCTTCTTTCTCACTCATGCTTACTCTATACCCATTTCTCTCTCACCCCCCCTCTCTCTCTCTTCCTCTCTCTTATTTTTCTCTCTCCTTCTCTCTGACTCTCCTTTCTCCCTCAGTTTCTTTTTCTGTGTTTTTCTATTCGTTTCTGTTTTAACTTGTTTGTCTTTTTTTCTTATTGCCTCTTGTCTCCACTCTGTTGTCTCTTCCTCTTTCGCAAGCCTCTCCGTCCTGTTTCTCGGTCCCTGACTACTCTCCAGCATCTGTTGTCGCTGGTTGCTGGTTCCCGCTGGCTAGCCATTCTATGTACATCTGCTCCTTCCTGGTCAATCGTGCTCTATCTCCTTCTTCACCGCATCGACTTTTTTCCTTGCTGTTTTCGCTGTACATTTGAAGTGTTTTCATACCCTATAGCTATAAGAGCTAGTTTTATCTTTCAGTCTTGAGAAACGATACGGATTACTAGATTTGAAAAAAATTCACAATCAGGGCCTTTCATTTTTCATTTTTAGTTTTTTTTTTGTTGGTTTTTTTTGTTGGTTTTTTCGACAGTTTTAGAAAAAATTTTTTTTTTCGGAAATTCGAAAAGCGAATTAGTCGAAAAAAACTTCTTTCGAAAATTCGAAAAAGAAAAGAGTCGAAAAAAACTTTTTTCGAACCAAAAAAAATGTCCAACAAAAGTTTTTTTCGAGGTGTCGAAAAATTTTTCGAGAGCAGACAAAAAAAACCGAAAAAGGGCCAGTAATAGAGTTTTTGCGATGGTTTTGATGTTGCCTGCCTGGCACATGTTTCAGGGCTTTTTACAAACAGAGTTTCAGAACTTGCGTGCTAATAATTAATTGACCCGATCGAACCGAATTCCGGTATTCTCGGAGTTCATCTTTTTTTTTTCAATGTGACTGCTATTGTTAAAAATTACGAAATTCCTGTCAGCGGGTTTCGATTCAATGTATCCATGTGGCATTCATAGATATTGATATCATAGTTTCGGACAAAAACTGATAGGTTCGGATAGAATGACATTTAACTGTACAAGGGCCGCTTTTTTTGTTGTTCTAAACTGAGTTTCATTCGAAGTTCTTCCAGAATAGGAAAGTACAGTGGCGTGCTGGATATAAGCAAGAATGGTGACCGGATCTGTCGCCTATGCAAGACAACAATTGAGGGGAATATACAGCTATGCTTGTGTACTTGGTATACTTTTAGTGTTCAGCCACCCTGTACAACTTATAGTGTGAGGAATGAGTTCTGGTTTCGATTATAAACCTTTTTTGACCACAGATATGTTATGTTTATTACGTGTAGTAAGCACATTGTACAATACAATACACAAGGTACATTTCATACAATGTAATACAACACGTGAGATGAAATGAAAAATCGAAACACACAATATAAGGAAGAAAGTTTTGAGAAAAGAAATGATACACTTTGATCTGTGTCTTGCCTTGTTGATGCGTTGTTGAGAAGAATAGGATTTCGAACGTTTCGCTTTATAAAAGCATCTTCAGCGAAATGAATCACCTAAACACAATGGTGAGCACAGCACGTTCTTGTTTCTCATCCAAATGAAACAGTTGTACTCACCGGTTCTATCCTGCATGTTGAAACTAATATTGTTCGCCGTAGAATTATTGAGGCTTTGCTGATTGATACTCACAAACCTGACCTTAACAACAAGAGCGAAATGGCAGAAGAGCTCTCTCATCTCTCCCTCCTGCCCCTTCCTTAGGATCATCTCGCTTGTTTTGAACTATATTGTATTTCTGTTTTCTGTTTTTGTCTCGTATTAATTCTTCGGTGGCTCTTCAATTGTGTTCTATATCACAGCCACCTCTTTTGGCTGTATCATCATTATTTGGTTCGTTATTTTGATTTGTATTTGTTTTTCTTATCCTTTTTGATACATATTTCTGCTGTGCTCACCATTGTGTTTAGGTGATTCATTTCGCTGACGATGCTTTTATGAAGCGAAACGTTCGAAATCCTATTCTTCTCAACAACGCATCAACACAGATCAAAGTGTATCGTCTACCGGATTCTCAATCCAATGCGTTTAACTCAGCACAAATTTGATACTTTTGAAGAAATAAGAGATATTTTTGAGAGAAAAAGAGAAAAAAAGAAGAGATAAAAAGAAGAAGAAAAAAGAAAGGATACTTTTGAGAATGGCCTAAATACGTCTAGGTTTTTCTTCGATGTGAACCTGTCATTTGAAGGAGGTTGTTAGAAGAACATGTTAGTTCTATGAACTTTTTCTTTCGCTCAAACATTAATAAATAGTTTGTTGTTGTTTTTGCTAAACGAGTCTTTAGCTTTCAGCCTTTGATTTTCATGATTTAAAAGTGTTTTAAACTGGTAATTAGAGACAATGATCATCTGAGAGGAATAAATGTATTACAACTATGAGAAGCATCATAAAATAACAGTTTCATTCAGATAAAACAACTTTTTCTCGTTTTTTTGGTTTTTAAAATCGGAAAAAAGTTCGAAAAACTTTTGGTTATCCAATTCGAAAAAAAATCGAAAAAAGTTTTTTGGTTTTTTTTCGTCCACCTGTGTTCCCCATTACTTTGAGAATTTTGAATTTCTGTAGCAGTTTTCTTGTGGCTGAGTTTTCGAATGAATTCTAGTCCCAAAATAGTTTAAAAATCATACGATGATTTTCAACAATAACGCAAATCTATTAGTCTAATTTTTTGGCTTATAGTTTGAGCTTTGTAATGACTCACTACTATTCAAATACACATTCATTTATTAACTTTTTCTTCCATTTTTATCAATGAGATCAAATCGAGAAAAACCTATTCGACAAACTGATATAGTAAGCCAATTTAAATTTGTTCAGAGCATCTCCGTAAATACAGTTAACTAGTTCGTAAATACAGTTAACTAGTATTTCTAAAATCAAACATGTAAAGCTTTCAAGATCATTCAGCGTGACAAACATTTCATTTTCCTTCTTCATCAATGACTCTTTCCTCCATTCCAATTACGACGTGTTGAAAGAATTGTCAAGTAAAAAAAAACAGAAATTAAAAAAAAAAGGTTGCTTGCAATGTCGTTGAATCACTTTCATCTTGCAATTGCTCCAAACGTTGGTGAGCTGAGTTTTACTCCATTGGTTTTTTTCGATGAAATACCTCTGTTGAAAGTTCTTTTAATCAAATATTGTCTGATTTTCACTGAAAATGTTCCACTATACTGTTTACAAAATGTAATGAAGATAGAGAGAACTAAAGATTGACACTATACAATGAAATAAGATAGAGAGAACTAAAGATTGACACTATACAATGGAAGAAGATAGAGAGAACTAAAGATTGACACTATACAATGGAAGAAGATAGAGAGAACTAAAGATTGACACTATACAATGAAAGAAGATAGAGAGAACTAAAGATTGACACTATACAATGGAAGAAGATAGAGAGAACTAAAGATTGACACTATACAATGGAAGAAGATAGAGAGAACTAAAGATTGACACTATACAATGAAAGAAGATAGAGAGAACTAAAGATTGACACTATACAATGGAAGAAGATAGAGAGAACTAAAGATTGACACTATACAATGGAAGAAGATAGAGAGAACTAAAGATTGACACTATACAATGAAAGAAGATAGAGAGAACTAAAGATTGACACTATACAATGGAAGAAGATAGAGAGAACTAAAGATTGACACTATACAATGAAAGAAGATAGAGAGAACTAAAGATTGACACTATACAATGGAAGAAGATAGACTAAAGATTGACACTATACAATGAAAGAAGATAGAGAGAACTAAAGATTGACACTATACAATGAAATAAGATAGAGAGAACTAAAGATTGACACTATACAATGGAAGAAGATAGAGAGAACTAAAGATTGACACTATACAATGGAAGAAGATAGAGAGAACTAAAGATTGACACTATACAATGAAAGAAGATAGAGAGAACTAAAGATTGACACTATACAATGGAAGAAGATAGAGAGAACTAAAGATTGACACTATACAATGAAAGAAGATAGAGAGAACTAAAGATTGACACTATACAATGAAATAAGATAGAGAGAACTAAAGATTGACACTATACAATGGAAGAAGATAGAGAGAACTAAAGATTGACACTATACAATCGAAGAAGATAGAGAGAACTAAAGATTGACACGGTCTGTCTAATCCATCGTCGACTTGGGTTCTCTACAAGGATGATCTGTGGCTGAAAGAAGAAATTGGAGGAGCACGAAGAACTCTACCGCCCCCCTTGCGGTTACCAACATCTTCTAATCAGGGAAACTGATCCAGAAAGGACTATGTTATAGATCTTTATTTTCAACTTCCAATAAATCTAGTTCAGTATTCTCTGTTTCTTATTTACTTTACCATTATTTGTCATCAACACAACCAGATATTCTATTATGTAGTGAGACTTGGTTAAATAAAAACATAGTAGATGCCTCATTGACAGCTAATCTGCCTTATTGTGTGCTCCGCTGTGATAGAACTTCAAAAAGAGGTGGTGGTGTCTGTGCTTTTCTCCGTAATCATTTAATATACTCTGTTGTAACTCTCAAGACTAAAATATCAGCTGATGTCTTAGCTTTCGATCTCTTATGCAACTTATCACTCTCCAGAACACGTTTCATTATATGCTATCGACCGCCAAACACTACTGTGCATCAGAATAATGCCTTTTTCGATGTTCTTACTCAACTGTTAGCGGTACCTCAACAATCTGTACTTTGTGGTGATTTCAACTTAGAAATTGTTGTTGACAAAAAATGTTCTTCAACTGAGCCTCTTATCGACTTGTGTACAGACTTTTCTCTTCATCAATTTGTAACTGAGCCTACACATGGTAAGAAAATAATAGATCATGTTCTTGCTAAAGCTGACTGTATCTCTAATTGTAAAGTTTGTCCTCCGTTCTCTAACTCTGATCACAATTCGATTACTTTTTCTGTATTTTTACTTTCGAACCCACAACCTGTTGTAGAAGTTTTTGATTTCAACCGGGCCAGTTATGCAGATATCAATAAGCTATTATCAAATATGGACTGGACACTTGTTTTCGATGATTTCATTTCTGTAGATGACCTAGTTGATCGATTGAATGTTATTGCGAAGTCTTTAATTGAGAAATTTATCCCTAGAAAACGTAGGAAAGCTGCTTTTGAAACTTATCCTGAGCACATCCGTAACCTCTTCGAGCATAAATTAGCCCTTTTCTCTAAAATTCATGTTCCCACTGTTCTAGAATTATTCAAACGCACTTCTCGAAAACTTGACAAGGAAATCAAGAAGTTTGAAATAAATCGACAGAAGGCTTTCTTCTCCGATCCTAGAAAGTTCTATCAATACGTAGGAAATCGTCTAAAATCCCATTCTTCGATTCCATCTTTCACAGATTTAGTTGGTTCTTTTGTTCACACGGATGAAGCTAAAGCTAGTGCTCTATCCGATTTTTTCTGTTCCGCTTTCTCAATCGATGATGGTTTGATTCCGAATGTTGATAGAGTTATTGATCATTCCCTAACTGATATGCTTATTCTTCCCGGAGACGTCAAGTACTATTTAAAAAAGCTGTCTCCTTCTCTTACGCAGACATCTGACTCTATTCCTCAGAAATTTTACAAAGAATGCGCTTCGTCGCTTGCAGAACCACTAAGCTATATTTTCAATTTCTCTCTTAAACTTGGCCATTTTCCTTCTCTTTGGAAAATATCTTACATCACTCCTATTCCAAAAAAATCTCCACCCTTGAATGTAGACAACTTTCGACCTATCGCAATCACGCCGACACCTTCTAAAGTTTTCGAACGCATAGTTCGTGATAGGATAACAAAGTGGATGGACATGCATTCTATATTTTCTGAAGAGCAACATGGTTTCGTTCCTAGAAGATCAGTTCAATCTCAGCTTCTTTCGGTAACTAATAGTTGGACGAGAGCCCTCGACCAAAGTAAATCTGTCGATTGTCTCTATTATGACTTGACTAAGGCTTTTGATGTTGTCTCGCATTGTAAACTTCTCCACAAACTAGAAAGTTTAGGCATTCGTGGAAATCTTTTGAGATGGACTAGAAGTTTTCTAACAGGACGTTGTTTCAGTGTTAAGGTCAACCGAACATTTAGTGACACTAGAGAAATATCATCTGGAGTCCCACAGGGATCGGTTTTAGGGCCGCTATTCTTCTTGATCTATATCAACGATTTGCCTCGAATTTTTTCCAACTTACCCTCAGTTAGTATTCAGCTGTTCGCTGATGACATTAAGTTGTATATTTCTTATGATGAACTAGGTGCTCAAATCGCTAAATCCCAACTCTGTTTAGCAATAAATCAATTCGATAGGTATTGCGATACATGGCAGTTGGCAATAGCTGAAAAGAAATGCATTGTTCTATATTTAGGTAATAAAAACCCATGCTCAACCTATTATGTAAGTCCAAATACTCTTTTCACGAAATCAACCTCTGTTAGAGATTTAGGTATTTTAATAGATGATTCCCTGTCTTTCAAATCACAATATGAGCTTTTATGTCGGAAGGCATTACAAACAGTTTATGCCTTATTCAGAATTATTTCATGTATCACACCAGATATATATGTAAGATGTTACAAATCATATGTTCTACCGATTTGTGAATTTTCTTCATCGGTTTGGTCTCCTCATTTAAAAAATGATATTAGGAAAATAGAGAAGGTCCAGCATATATTTACTAAACTTCTCTATTTTAGATGTAATTTAAACTGCTCTCCTAATATTAGTTATGAGAATCGTTTGAATACTTTAAACTTGACCTCTCTATATTGTAGGAGAATCATTAATGATCTCACTTACGCTTTCAAAATAATCCGAGGTGAAGTTGATCTTAAAGTTAGTACCTTTTATGTGTTCAAACCGTGTAATGGTAGAACATCCGCCTTTAATTTCCACATACCTTTCACAAATAAGAGGTTAACTTTCAATTGTTTTGGAGTAAGAACGTCTAGGTGGATGATTAATTTACCTGCTCAAGTTATGACTTCTCCTAACTCTAATGTGTTCAAAAAGAGGCTCAAGATGCTAAATGTTCTTGAAATTCTCGATCTGCACTTACCTAATCTCTGAGTTGTTCCCTTTTTTTGCTTTCTCTCTCCTTTCTTATTCTAGAAAATCATTGTTCAGATGTTATTGTCAAGAACAACGCTCACTATTGTATGAGTTATCTTATGTTTTGTCACATCAGTATTGATGTATGAATAAATAAAATAAATATACAATGGAAGAAGATAGAGAGAACTAAAGATTGACACTATACAATGAAAGAAGATAGAGAGAACTAAAGATTGACACTATACAATGGAAGAAGATAGAGAGAACTAAAGATTGACACTATAAAATGGAAGAAGATAGAGAGAACTAAAGATTGACACTATACAATGAAAGAAGATAGAGAGAACTAAAGATTGACACTATACAATGAAATAAGATAGAGAGAACTAAAGATTGACACTATACAATGGAAGAAGATAGAGAGAACTAAAGATTGACACTATACAATGGAAGAAGATAGAGAGAACTAAAGATTGACACTATACAATGAAAGAAGATAGAGAGAACTAAAGATTGACACTATACAATGGAAGAAGATAGAGAGAACTAAAGATTGACACTATACAATGGAAGAAGATAGAGAGAACTAAAGATTGACACTATACAATGAAAGAAGATAGAGAGAACTAAAGATTGACACTATACAATGGAAGAAGATAGAGAGAACTAAAGATTGACACTATACAATGGAAGAAGATAGAGAGAACTAAAGATTGACACTATACAATGAAAGAAGATAGAGAGAACTAAAGATTGACACTATACAATGGAAGAAGATAGAGAAAACTAAAGATTGACACTATACAATGAAAGAAGATAGAGAGAACTAAAGATTGACACTATACAATGGAAGAAGATAGACTAAAGATTGACACTATACAATGAAAGAAGATAGAGAGAACTAAAGATTGACACTATACAATGAAATAAGATAGAGAGAACTAAAGATTGACACTATACAATGGAAGAAGATAGAGAGAACTAAAGATTGACACTATACAATTGAAGAAGATAGAGAGAACTAAAGATTGACACTATACAATGAAAGAAGATAGAGAGAACTAAAGATTGACACTATACAATGGAAGAAGATAGAGAGAACTAAAGATTGACACTATACAATGGAAGAAGATAGAGAGAACTAAAGATTGACACTATACAATGAAAGAAGATAGAGAGAACTAAAGATTGACACTATACAATGGAAGAAGATAGAGAGAACTAAAGATTGACACTATAAAATGGAAGAAGATAGAGAGAACTAAAGATTGACACTATACAATGAAAGAAGATAGAGAGAACTAAAGATTGACACTATACAATGAAAGAAGATAGAGAGAACTAAAGATTGACACTATACAATGGAAGAAGATAGAGAGAACTAAAGATTGACACTATACAATGGAAGAAGATAGAGAGAACTAAAGATTGACACTATACAATGAAAGAAGATAGAGAGAACTAAAGATTGACACTATACAATGGAAGAAGATAGAGAGAACTAAAGATTGACACTATACAATGGAAGAAGATAGAGAGAACTAAAGATTGACACTATACAATGAAAGAAGATAGAGAGAACTAAAGATTGACACTATACAATGGAAGAAGATAGAGAGAACTAAAGATTGACACTATACAATGGAAGAAGATAGAGAGAACTAAAGATTGACACTATACAATGAAAGAAGATAGAGAGAACTAAATTGACACTATACAATGAAAGAAGATAGAGAGAACTAAAGATTGACACTATACAATGGAAGAAGATAGAGAGAACTAAAGATTGACACTATACAATGGAAGAAGATAGAGAGAACTAAAGATTGACACTATACAATGAAAGAAGATAGAGAGAACTAAAGATTGACACTATACAATGGAAGAAGATAGAGAGAACTAAAGATTGACACTGTACAATGAAAGAAGATAGAGAGAACTAAAGATTGACACTATACAATGGAAGAAGATAGAGAGAACTAAAGATTGACACTATACAATGAAATAAGATAGAGAGAACTAAAGATTGACACTATACAATGGAAGAAGATAGAGAGAACTAAAGATTGACACTATACAATGGAAGAAGATAGAGAGAACTAAAGATTGACACTATACAATGAAAGAAGATAGAGAGAACTAAAGATTGACACTATACAATGGAAGAAGATAGAGAGAACTAAAGATTGACACTATACAATGGAAGAAGATAGAGAGAACTAAAGATTGACACTATACAATGGAAGAAGATAGAGAGAACTAAAGATTGACACTATACAATGAAAGAAGATAGAGAGAACTAAAGATTGACACTATACAATGGAAGAAGATAGAGAGAACTAAAGATTGACACTATACAATGGAAGAAGATAGAGAGAACTAAAGATTGACACTATACAATGAAAGAAGATAGAGAGAACTAAAGATTGACACTATACAATGAAAGAAGATAGAGAGAACTAAAGATTGACACTATACAATGGAAGAAGATAGAGAGAACTAAAGATTGACACTATACAATGGAAGAAGATAGAGAGAACTAAAGATTGACATTATACAATGAAAGAAGATAGAGAGAACTAAAGATTGACACTATACAATGGAAGAAGATAGAGAGAACTAAAGATTGACACTATACAATGGAAGAAGATAGAGAGAACTAAAGATTGACACTATACAATGAAAGAAGATAGAGAGAACTAAAGATTGACACTATACAATGGAAGAAGATAGAGAGAACTAAAGATTGACACTATACAATGGAAGAAGATAGAGAGAACTAAAGATTGACACTATACAATGAAAGAAGATAGAGAGAACTAAAGATTGACACTATACAATGGAAGAAGATAGAGAGAACTAAAGATTGACACTGTACAATGAAAGAAGATAGAGAGAACTAAAGATTGACACTATACAATGGAAGAAGATAGAGAGAACTAAAGATTGACACTATACAATGAAAGAAGATAGAGAGAACTAAAGATTGACACTATACAATGGAAGAAGATAGAGAGAACTAAAGATTGACACTATACAATGAAAGAAGATAGAGAGAACTAAAGATTGACACTATACAATGAAAGAAGATAGAGAGAACTAAAGATTGACACTATACAATGGAAGAAGATAGAGAGAACTAAAGATTGACACTATACAATGGAAGAAGATAGAGAGAACTAAAGATTGACATTATACAATGAAAGAAGATAGAGAGAACTAAAGATTGACACTATACAATGGAAGAAGATAGAGAGAACTAAAGATTGACACTATACAATGGAAGAAGATAGAGAGAACTAAAGATTGACACTATACAATGAAAGAAGATAGAGAGAACTAAAGATTGACACTATACAATGGAAGAAGATAGAGAGAACTAAAGATTGACACTATACAATGGAAGAAGATAGAGAGAACTAAAGATTGACACTATACAATGAAAGAAGATAGAGAGAACTAAAGATTGACACTATACTATGGAAGAAGATAGAGAGAACTAAAGATTGACACTATACAATGAAAGAAGATAGAGAGAACTAAAGATTGACACTATACAATGGAAGAAGATAGAGAGAACTAAAGATTGACACTATACAATGGAAGAAGATAGAGAACTAAAGATTGACACTATACAATGGAAGAAGATAGAGAGAACTAAAGATTGACACTATACAATGAAATAAGATAGAGAGAACTAAAGATTGACACTATACAATGGAAGAAGATAGAGAGAACTAAAGATTAACACTATACAATGGAAGAAGATAGAGAGAACTAAAGATTGACACTATACAATGAAAGAAGATAGAGAGAACTAAAGATTGACACTATACAATGGAAGAAGATAGAGAGAACTAAAGATTGACACTATACAATGGAAGAAGATAGAGAGAACTAAAGATTGACACTATACAATGAAAGAAGATAGAGAGAACTAAAGATTGACACTATACAATGGAAGAAGATAGAGAGAACTAAAGATTGACACTATACAATGGAAGAAGATAGAGAGAACTAAAGATTGACACTATACAATGAAAGAAGATAGAGAGAACTAAAGATTGACACTATACAATGGAAGAAGATAGAGAGAACTAAAGATTGACACTATACAATGAAAGAAGATAGAGAGAACTAAAGATTGACACTATACAATGGAAGAAGATAGAGAGAACTAAAGATTGACACTATACAATGGAAGAAGATAGAGAGAACTAAAGATTGAAACTATACAATGGAAGAAGATAGAGAGAACTAAAGATTGACACTATACAATGAAATAAGATAGAGAGAACTAAAGATTGACACTCTACAATGGAAGAAGATAGAGAGAACTAAAGATTGACACTATACAATGGAAGAAGATAGAGAGAACTAAAGATTGACACTATACAATGAAAGAAGATAGAGAGAACTAAAGATTGACACTATACAATGGAAGAAGATAGAGAGAACTAAAGATTGACACTATACAATGAAAGAAGATAGAGAGAACTAAAGATTGACACTATACAATGAAAGAAGATAGAGAGAACTAAAGATTGACACTATACAATGGAAGAAGATAGAGAGAACTAGAGATTGACACTATTCAATGGAAGAAGATAGAGAGAACTAAAGATTGACACTATACAATGAAAGAAGATAGAGAGAACTAAAGATTGACACTATACTATGGAAGAAGATAGAGAGAACTAAAGATTGACACTATACAATGAAAGAAGATAGAGAGAACTAAAGATTGACACTATACAATGGAAGAAGATAGAGAGAACTAAAGATTGACACTATACAATGAAATAAGATAGAGAGAACTAAAGATTGACACTATACAATGGAAGAAGATAGAGAGAACTAAAGATTGACACTATACAATGGAAGAAGATAGAGAGAACTAAAGATTGACACTATACAATGAAAGAAGATAGAGAGAACTAAAGATTGACACTATACAATGAAAGAAGATAGAGAGAGCTAAAGATTGACACTATACAATGGAAGAAGATAGAGAGAACTAAAGATTGACACTATACAATGGAAGAAGATAGAGAGAACTAAAGATTGACACTATACAATGGAAGAAGATAGAGAGAACTTAAGATTGACACTATACAATGGAAGAAGATAGAGAGAACTAAAGATTGACACTATACAATTAAAGAAGATAGAGAGAACTAAAGATTGACACTATACAATGAAAGAAGATAGAGAGAACTAAAGATTGACACTATACAATGAAAGAAGATAGAGAGAGCTAAAGATTGACACTATACAATGAAAGAAGATAGAGAGAACTAAAGATTGACACTATACAATGAAAGAAGATAGAGAGAGCTAAAGATTGACACTATACAATGGAAGAAGATAGAGAGAACTAAAGATTGACACTATACAATGGAAGAAGATAGAGAGAACTAAAGATTGACACTATACAATGGAAGAAGATAGAGAGAACTTAAGATTGACGCTATACAATGGAAGAAGATAGAGAGAACTAAAGATTGACACTATAAAATGGAAGAAGATAGAGAGAACTAAAGATTGACACTATACAATGAAAGAAGATAGAGAGAACTAAAGATTGACACTATACAATGAAAGAAGATAGAGAGAGCTAAAGATTGACACTATACAATGGAAGAAGATAGAGAGAACTAAAGATTGACACTATAAAATGGAAGAAGATAGAGAGAACTAAAGATTGACACTATACAATGGAAGAAGATAGAGAGAACTGAAGATTGACACTATACAATGAAATAAGATAGAGAGAACTAAAGATTGACACTATACAATGGAAGAAGATAGAGAGAACTAAAGATTGACACTATACAATGAAAGAAGATAGAGAGAACTAAAGATTGACACTATAAAATGAAAGAAGATAGAGAGAACTAAAGATTGACACTATACAATGAAAGAAATCAGAGAGAAAATGAAAACGCACGTGAAGCAGTTTCTGCACTGAATTTTGTTCACTATCTTTTTGTCAAGAGGTTAGGTTGAACTTTTACTCTAGAAAATTATGAACTGTTTTCATGCGAAATGTCTTAATACCTATATTCTCTGTTTGAATGATTGAGTTGTGCACAACTTAGTCCTACCCCTACCCCTATCCATAGTCCTACCCCTATCCATACCCCTATCCAGTCTTACCCCTGCCATTTCAGTCAGAACCTTTTTCTCCCATGAATGTCGGTGTTGATATCATTCATTTTACACGCTTAGACTGTTCGAATTCTATTGTCTCCGAAAAAAGTTATTGTCTGTTAAGATCAGAAAGAATATCGTTTTTCCATGACCATTAAAAATTGTGTTTGATTGTGCGGTGAGTCAATATAACCTTTTTATGAGGTATTAGTCTTCAAAGTGCACACTTCCAACATGTGCAAGATGATTTCGAGTGTAATCACTCTAGTCAATTCGTATTAGAAACCGCATTAGTTCCTGATTTTTTCGTGCAGAATTCATTTAAAAAAAATTTACGTTAAAACGGTTTCTCTTTTGTTAGCTTATTGATCAAATGCATAGACACGGTAAGAAATATAATTTGCACGGTTCCAAATTTAAGTTACTCTGTTTATGATGAGAAAATTTAGAACATACTATGTATACACGTCTATACCAAATATTAATGGTACTTTTTTACTTGGTCTGGTACTCGCGTCGCGGTCGCGTCGTAATCCCTCGTTAGCTAAGCCGTTCGGCCTCGTTAGCTAAGCCGTTCGGCCTCGTTAGCGTAAACTTTTCCTAAGCCTAAGCGTTTTTTTAATGTAAAAACAATTTTAATTCCACGGTTCAATCCGGTTTAGGCGACGCGAAGGGGGCCGCGACGCGAACGCGACGCGAGTATCTGACCAAGTAAAAAAGTGCCATATTAATGGAAAAAAACATGTTCAAAGATGAGAAAAATGGCTATTCATCGGGTTCAACCCTGCTGCATAGAAGAATATTTAGCAGAGGTATATATGTAAATTACTGGCCTTTCGCCTTGTCAGCACAATAAGTGAACCTGCAGCTGCGAAGCTACAGGACTGAGTTCTAGTTTAGGACTTCATTATTCAAACCAGTTATTAACTCGTTCTGATGTTGCTTAATCTTCAAATTTCTTGTAATGGGGACCTGCTCGTACTCTCTCTTAAAGATACGATAGATAGATGACTAAGTTTGATTCTGACCGGTGAACTAATTTTTTCTCGTGATTGTTTATTCTAATGTTTCTTGGAAAATGATGAGGTGTTGAACGTTTGTGTTTAAATATTTTTTTCGAACCTGTTGATTTCAAAAGTTAGTTTTTGCGCTAGATTTAATTGGAAAGCATACAAAATGAATTACAGGGTTGCCATTGACCATTTATTGTGATAGAAACTGCAGATTGAGTGTTTGTTTAAACTTACAACTTGAGGGGCAAAGAAGAAATGAATGGCCAACACTTTCCCTCCTTCGGAACTGATGCCATTCACGTAGGTCAAGAACCAGAACAATGGAGCATGCACCAAGTTCGTTGTTCTTTTGTTTGTTCTGGATTTGAACTGGTTTTTCCCTTAACGCAAAATACAGGGTATATTTACGCTGAAGTAATGAACAAGGCAGTAATGAATGAAAAGGTCATAAATATGATTTAACTATCTTGAACTAGCTTTAGACTAGTTTTTTTTCTGTGTGATAGTTCAATCATTTGATTCAACTAGTGTACAAGCGAATCCTTGCCGCAAGGGTGACGAGGAAGAAAAAGGGGAGGGAGAGGAGAACGAGGAGAGAGCGCGTTACCACAACACTGCCGACAACTTAAAAAATTACCAGAAACTGTTAGGTGATTACTATTTGGAAACAAGCCGAGGGTTGAATTGAAAAATTTCATGAGTATATGTATTTATATAAATATTTATGAAGGTTATGTGAATAATAATAATAATAATAATAATAATAATAATAATAATAATAATAATAATAATAATAATAATAATAATAATAAAAATAATAACAATAATAATAATAATGATAATAATAATGATAATAACAATAATAATAATAATAATGATAATAATAATAATAATGATAATAATAATGACAATAATAATAATAATAATAATAATAATAATAATAATAATATTTAGCATTTATACATTAAAATTTATGTGCACAATCAAGATGTTGAACTGAAATCGGAAATTGTTTCAGGTTGTGCCTCCTATATCACTATCTTCAACATACAAGCAAGGTCAACCAGGAGAGCCGAAGGTATCTTGAAAGTGCTCCCACAGATAACAATAGTCCTTCATTTAGTTCACTGGTTTTCGAAACAAATTTTTATTAGACTTGCAAACAAGAATCTCTTAAGTGATTGTCACACAAAGGCAAATAAATCCGATGAACTGAATTGAGAGTTGATAATTACTCATGGTTTTTTTTAACAAGTAGGTCTTCGATGAAAACATAGTCATAAGAACATAGTGATTTCTTTCCAATGAGATGTTCTTGTTTGCAGGGGCATGACTACTCGAGAGCAGGCAACCCCACTAGAGATGTTCTTGTTTGCAGGGGCATGAATACTCGAGAGCAGGCAACCCCACTAGAGATGCTCTTGTTTGCAGGGGCATGACTACTCGAGAGCAGGCAACCCCATTAGAGATGTTATTGTTTGCAGGGGCATGACTACTCGAGAGCAGGAAACCCCACTAGAGATGTTCTTGTTTGCAGGGGCATGACTACTCGAGAGCAGGCAACCCCACTAGAGATGTTCTTCAAAAGAACTTAGCCGCCTTAGAGAACGCCAAGTTTTGTGAGCAGACATTATTTAACTTCTAAATATTGGAAAATTCTTCAAAAGGGAGAGAAAGCCATGTTACACGAAAACTAGTTACTTTCACATTCTACTAACGGTCAGGGGTTAAACAATCATGTCAGACCTTCTGTCGGCGGGCCTCTGTTTTTCCAAATCACAAGGGGGACCCTTGATTAAAACGAAAAACAAATTTTTCGCGGGCCTTTGTTTTTTTTTATCTAAAGGGGACCCTTATGTGAAAAATTGCTAACGCTTGAAAAGCAGAAATTTTTTTATGTGGAGTTCGAAGTCAGAAGAGAATCTAAAAAAATCTACGGGTACTTTTAGTGCAAAACTAATAACGCCATGATACATTATCAAGTTTTTGTAAGTTGTAGAACAGTTTCTTCAGTTCATTTGTTTTTTGCGTTCTTTTTCTCGCAAAAGTGTTCATTTCTCACAAGAATGATTCCTGTCGCTTTAGATTCTAAGTGATTGTTTTGGGTTAATTCGCGTTTTTTGTGACTCACGGTTTTTACGAATGTCTCGTACCTTTTTTAAATCTAAATTGTTGAGGCCAAGTATACGCTTCGGGTCTGGCTGCAAGTATGGCGATGATCAACATGATCTCGTCCGGTGATCACGTCATCTGCTCTGATGACGTTTATGGAGGTTTGTCCTTGAGCTCTCGAAGACAAATAATTGACTATGAATATACTCAATTCTCCGCATGTATTATAGTATGGGCGACTGCACAAAAAAAGGATGAGTTTGGGTAATTATACTAAAAAGGCACGCATGTGATTCATAAATAGTAACAATTTGAAATTATTCCTGCGCGTAAGTATGAAATTATGCTAGAAAGGGCATACAATTAACGAATGAATGGGATATTTTTGCAAGTATGCTTTGGTGGATCCCTTACTTTTCTTTACACTCATCCAATTTGCAAACCCGGTTAACTTAGGTTACTCTATTTACATTTATTATCTCGATTACTTTATAAGGGAAAAGCACACATACGAATCGTATCGGGTGAATCATATAACCCAGCCATTCTGGAAGAAAGGCATCGGGATTAAATATTGATTTTTGAAGCGCTTTTCTTGAAAAAGGCCCTGCGGGAACGCCTTTTGGGAAAGTCACAAACAAAGGAAAAATTTCGAATGAAAAACCCAAGAAACAGCATACATACTTTCTTTTTGTAGACAGCCCACTTTCAAAGTATATTTATCATACTTTCATTGTGTATACAGCAAGCATACTTTCATTTCATTACTACACGGTGTTACTATTCATACTTTAAAAGTATGAATAGTAACACCGTGTGCGGAACGATTTGAAATACTTTTAAAGTATATAGTTCCATTCTCATGAAATCCATCGCACGGGCAAAAATCTGGCACTCGGCTAGGACAGAACCTCCGTTGCCTAACCGGGGCTTGTAGAGATTTAACCAATACACCAACCGAGCACACATTGTCTTATGCGATTTCCTGCTATGTCTAAAGCACGATGGCCGTTCTTTCTAGTCACGCATGCTCATGAAGCAATTGCGTCATGAAAGGAGTGTAACTCCACAATCCATGATAAAGACAGAAAGAAGATGACTACCACTACCGTCACCTTTATCATGAATTGTGGAGTTACACTCTTTTCATGACGCAATTGCTTCATGTGACTAGAATTAACGGTCATCGTGCCTTAGACATGGCAAGAAATCGCTTGGGACAATGTGTGCTCGGTTGATGTATTGGTTAACACTCTACAAGCCCCGGTTAGGCAACGGAGGTTCGGTTCCAGCCGAGTGCCAATTTTCGACCGTGCGATGGATTTCATTAAATATAGTCTCAGCCCATCGTTGCTTCAAACGATTAACAAAGATCAAAAAATTCCATTTTCATGCTTCCGAAAACTTGACTATTAATACGCTTTTTTGTGTGTATTGTGCCTTTAGTCTCAAGTTTTATTTCCACCCCGCACAGATTCACTCAAACCCGTGGTTGCACAAACTAGCAAAGCATCGAGAAGAACGTAACTTTAAGAGAGACTTGAACAGAAAGGTGATTAAGAAGATGATTCTCCAAATCATATTAACATCTAGTAAATTTTTCTTTTCAGGCACTCAACGTTTTTTACGCAAAATTTCCATCCCTCACCACAAAATCGAGGCTTCTTTTGTTGATCTCACAGATAGCAAAGAACTCGAAAGTGCGTTGAGGCCAACTACGAAGGTGAGTGATATCTTTTTTCTCTTACATTGAAATTTTTTCAAACAAGAAGATTCTTCACAGAAGATTCTTCAGTAGGAGACCTCAACTTACCAGACATCGATTGGGAAAATCTGACCACTTCCAATAATGAAAGCCATTCTTTCTTTTTAAACTTTGCTTGCGATGAACACTTTTTCCAATATGTCTCACACCCTACGCGTGGCCCTAATGTTCTAGATATCGTACTCTGTAATAATCAAATTATAAGCGATTGTATTGTCACTGCTCCTTTCTCAAACAGTGATCATGCCACCGTTGATTTTCGAATAACTTTTGCAACTATGTCAAAGACTCCTGAGTCTCTCATTAGAAATTTTTTGCGTGAGAATTGGGGGATGATGGAAATTCTGATTTCTTCTCATGATTGGACACTTGCTCTTTCTTCCCTCGACCCGGATACCGCAAATAATTATATCGTTGATTTTATAATTTCTCTGATAGATCGTTTTGTGCCTTGTTCTACCGAACAAGGTGAATTAGATAAGTATCCTTTGAAGCTGCGAAGGATGTATGACAAACTTCAACGCGCATCGCTTCGTTCCCCTAATTCCGTTTATAGCAATACTCTATCTGTCAAATTTTCTGAAGAACTATATGCATTTCAAATGGAGAGAGAAGCCAAACTTGTGGCAAAAGGAAACCTAAGACGTTTTTATTCTGAATGTCAAAGTCGTACAAAAGGCCGTAACATTGTGATTCCCTCCTTAGTAGACCCAGTTGACCCTTCTGGTTTGCCAGTCCATACTTCGTTGTCTAAAGCAAACGCCTTCTCACAATATTTCTCTTCTGTTTATTCCACACCTCGCAGTATTATACCTAATACCGATGTATCAACTTCCACACATATGCAATTCGATGTCATAGATGTAGATATGATACTTAAAGCTTTGAATCAATTGAAATATAAATGCAACACATCTCCGGATAATATACCTAATATAGTAATTAAAAAACTTCGATTTGTTCTTCTCAAGCCCCTCTCTATTCTATTTAACAACTCTTTACTAGTCGGTAAAGTTCCCTCTCTTTGGAAAACTTCTATTATTAAACCAATCTTAAAGTCTAAATCTAAAGCGGATCAATTGTCTAGCTATCGCCCCATTTCCCTAACTTGTTCAATGTCCAAAGTGATGGAAAATGTTATAATAAGTCAATTAGATGCCTACTTGAAGCAAAATGATCTACTGTCTCCCCATCAATTTGGTTTTAGAAACAAAAGGTCAACTGTGACTTCATTGGTGCAATCTCATTCCTATTTCGCTGATATACTCTCCCATGGTAAAGCCGTCGATGTTATTTTTCTTGACATATCAAAGGCATTCGATACAGTAGATACTATATTATTACTTCTTAAACTAAAAAAGTTAGGAATCTGCGGTAACCTCATTCAATGGATTGCGGACTACCTGACTGGTAGAATTCAGACTGTATGTGTTGACAACGAATTCTCTAGCTCATCTTCTGTTACCAGCGGTGTACCACAAGGTTCAGCTATTGGACCGAAACTGTTCTTAATGTTTATTGATGACATAAAACATGTAATTCCTCCCAATGTAAATTATACTATCTACGCCGATGACATTAAATTATTTAGTGAAGTACCAACTTTATCGTCTGACCTCCAAACTGCCATAGACAATGTATTCAACTGGTGTCAACAGTCCAATCTCAAACTATCAGCTCAAAAATGTATAGTTACGCATCTTGGTATTAACCCCATGCAAAATTATCAGCTAGATCGTCATACAATGGCCAACTCTTCCGAAATAATAGATCTAGGAGTTGTCTTTTCGAGTAATCTTTCTTGCAATAAACAAGTCGAGCATGTCTGTAAGAAATCTACAAACCTCGCCAATCTCTTTTTGCGCGCGTTCAAAACCAATTCTCTGGTTGTATTAACCCGTGCTTTCGTTACTTATATTCGTCCGAACCTCGAATACAGCTCGGTTGTATGGTCACCTACCGCGATTGGCTTAATTAAGGACCTCGAAAGAGTACAGAGAAATTTCACTAAAAGAATCTTGGCTAGGAAAGGACTTACCCGTCTAGTTTACTCTGAACGTTTAAAAATGTTAAATTTAGAATCTCTTGAATATCGTAGGGTTGTTTCTGATTTAGTTTTTATACATAAGAGAGTACACGACTACTCAGAGTTCGACTTCTCTCGTTTGTTTACTTTAGCTCCTCTTTCTAGAGCTATTAGAAATACCCATCCATTAAGAATCGCCTTACCATATGCTCTAAACTCCTTTAGGTTTTCTACGTGTGCTTCTAGGTCGATCAATATTTGGAATTCCTTACCTAGCGAAGTAGTATGTAAGTATTTATGAATAAACTCAGAAAACTACCGATAAATTGTATTTTACCCGAGCCAATTGTCTGCGACTAAGTTAAACTAGGAAGAACACTTTTTGTAGACACACTGCCACTGTAATACAATTCTTTCCTAGTAGAATCATAATCCATGTTTAATTTGTGATCATTAAATGTTGAAGTGAAACTGTTTTTGTGTACATGGAAATAAAGAATTGAATTGAATTGAAATTCACTCGAAAAAAAAAAGCTTGCTAGGAGCTTGTTTTCCTCATTACTATGACCAATAAAATTAGCTGCAAAGTAAAGACTTGAATATTCAATTTTTTACTATTAAAAGTTTAGGAGGTGAATCAAAATGCATCCTTTCGCTCCAGGCAAAACACTTCGTTAAATTTCCCCCCAAATATTGATAGAATTCCGTCAAAAAATGTTGAGTCGTTGTTGAAGTATCGAGTATAGGAGTATCGAGCGTTGAAGTATAGGAGTATCGAGCGATCGTCGCAATCCTGTGGAACGGGTTTTTATCACACATTTGTGCTAAACAAATTTAAAAAAAACTTAAATGTGAAAAAATTAGTAAATTTCTCAACACGTGCCACCATGCACGATTTTCAATTATTCGTGAAGTTGATTAGGTATTTTACTGTTTGAATTTCTAATTTCATGATGAAGGTGTTCAATCAAAAATTGAAGTTGAGCATTTTTCAAATAACAGACCCTTTACAAAATAACTTTTATATTTCCACTCATCTTAAAGCCGTGGAAAGTTTTCACTCTCCAGATAATTTGGTTCGAGTCTCCTTCGAATCCTCTCTTGAAAGTGGTCGACATCTCTTTGGTAGTCGACATTGTTAAGCGATACGACCCAAAAATAATCGTCGTGGTTGACAATACATTCATGTCGCCTTACTTCCAGGTTGAGTAACTTATTTTTTCTCTAATTACTGAATGTGCTTTTGAATCAGTCTCTCATAATTTTCATGAGAAAAGTTTTCAATCGATTTTGCTTCTCACAACTATTTTCAGCTCTCATGCTTTGTTAGTCTCCTCTCGAACTTGAAGCCATTTAGATGAATATAACTTCTCAAAAACTTCGTATGCAACATTTAATTTTTCTGAGAGCTAAGAGAAATATTAAGATACTTTTTCTAGCCAGTGTTCAGCCTCATGCGTTTTGCAGCGGCCTCTTTCTCTGAACGCTGATGTCGTTGTTCATTCAATCACCAAGTACATAAACGGTCACTCGGATGTGGTGATGGGTGCAGTTCTGACCAACAGAGACGACCTCCAGCAACATCTTTTTTTCCAACAGCTGGGTCAGTTGCAATGCTTAAGGCAAAAATTATTTCAGACTTTACGTCAATGTACACAAAAAATACACAAAACTTTATTTTCTTATAACACAAAAATAATATGTAGAGAATTATTGGAAAAAAATTAGAAAGTGATTTTTCAGCTGTTGGAGCGATTCCCTCACCATTTGACTGTTATTTGGTGAACCGAGGAATCAAGACACTCCATCTACGAATGAAATCTCACTACGAGAATGCGATGGCGGTTGCACTCTTCCTTGAAGCTGATGCCAGAGTTGAGAAGGTGAGGTTGAATCTACTCTATTTGCTTGTGACCTGTCCAAAAGTTTTCTAAAATTTTATTTGAGCCTATCAAAATGCTTGGTTTTGTAGACATGAATCGTAGGGAATGTGGTACACGTCCAATAGTATAATGATGTTTTTTTGACTTGAAAATACTTAAACACGAACATTTCCAGCTCTGTTAAGAATACTCAAAATATAGTACTACTTTATCGCCATGTTGATTGTGGATAGAACAGGTATTCTTCGCATCAAATTTTTGTTTCAACACAAAAACGTGAAAATTAATGGAATGTGAAAAGAGGTTTTAATGAATGATTGTCAAACTTTACAATAATCTGAAGCTTCTTGCAGGTGTTGTACCCAGCCCTTCCCTCACACCCTCAACATGCCGTCCATAAGAAGCAGACAATTGGAATGTCTGGGATGATCTCTTTTTACCTCAAAGGTGACCTAGAAGCAAGTCGAGTCTTCCTCTCTTCTCTGAAGGTTTGTAGTTGCTTCAAAATAAATACTAGAGTAGGTTATTAACGACTGAAACACCAATTCATTTCTTTATTCCGCTTGAAACAAAACATAATGTTAAGTGACGAAACAGATGACACTGTCACAAAAAAAAGTGAATTCAGTGAAGGTTATGGAAAGTGAGATCTAAATATGACAAGAACAATGAGGAACATTTCATTTTAGGAAAATAGGAAAGCACACAAAAAAAGCAAAGAAAGCAAAGCTTGTATCTTCAGTTATGAACTATTCATCAGCAATTAAAAACTATTCATCCGCAATAATAACTTGAAATTCCAAAAATTCAACTCACTCTTTATCATTCGAGAGCTAACCGAGAACACAAATATAATTGAAAAAAAGAGGAGAAACAAAAACAAAACATTTGAAGAAACAAAGCACTTGAATTAAAAATGTATTCTAGAGTTGGTGACAATGGTCTCACAATCAAGCTTGATAAGTTCATTTCTAAAAATGCTAGGAGAGCTTGTAGAAACCAAAGAACAAGGTAACTTATTCCAGACATTAATCATTCTTGAGGCACAAGTGCTTGTTCTGCTTTGATATTTACACGGCAAGCATATTCTGTAGTTATTCGATTCTCTCAGCGAATAAGGCGATGGGCAAAGTTTAAACATATTTGAGTAATCTACTTGAATATTTCCGTGCAGACATTTATGGATGAACACAAGATCGGCCACATTTTTTCTATATTCAAGCGAGGAGATGGAAAGAAAATTCAGTCTAGCAACATAACTCATTTTGGGTAATCCCGCCCTTTGTAGTAACCTTCGTGTAAATGATCTTTGCACTTTTTCTATGCAGTTAACGAGACCGATAGTTACTGGGGACCATACCTCACTCCCATATTCAATAAGGGGTCTTATGTATGTGGTGTATATTCTGAGCAGAACTTTAATTGATTTGGTTTTAAAGGCTATTTCGAAAATGTTTTTTCTCTGAAGTTCAAAGTTTCTGATTATATTTGGGATGTGAATGTTGAAAGAGAAGATAGGCGTTTATCCTTGATATTCTCAATCAAAAAATACAAAACAATTTTCGGACATTTTTCGGACACATAATGAACTACAGAGTCTGAAGGATAAAAAGAATATAATTGGATTACGTTCAGGTGCTGATTCTGGCGGAGTCCCTCGGTGGATACGAGTCCTTGGCGGAACTGCCTTCTGTCATGACGCACGCTTCTGTGCCTGAGGCAGACCGCGCCAAACTAGGCATCACTGACAATCTCATTCGACTTTCTATTGGCATTGAAGACAAAGAAGACCTGATAGCCGACATCGACCAGGCCCTTGCTAAAGCCATTCCTGCTGTCTAGCACTTTTAACTCCCGCAACCCTTTCGTCTATACATTTATTTCTCACATTGTGAACCGGTGTTTCACATTGACATACCAGTTTTATACGGGAAATATGATGTATTTTCGACTCTATGTTATCCATTCCCAGTAAACTGAAATAAAACTTAAAACATTGTTAAAATTTTTTGGAACATTTTATGAAAAGTAACTTTTTCGTTGCAAATGCACCGTTAATTTATTAACCTCAGTTTAAGATTGAATAACTAAGCGTAGAACACTTGTTTTTTTGTTGCTGACGTCCAAGCAAGAGAATTTACAGTGTAGTTTTTATTTCTGAGATGATTAACATTAAAATGAGATTTTTATTTGTTTTGAAAACAACAAGGTCCGAGACGAATGAATTGGCAGAGATATGGACTAGCAACTCGGGTTCCTCTAGTCGCGAATCCAGTTCCCATGCTGACTGGCAGAGATATGGACTAGCAACTCGGGTTCCTCTAGTCGCGAATCCAGTTCCCATGCTGACTGGCAGAGATATGGACTAGCAACTCGGGTTCCTCTAGTCGCGAATCCAGTTCCCATGCTGACTGGCAGAGATATGGACTAGCAACTCGGGTTCCTCTAGTCGCGAATCCAGTTCTCATGCTGACTGGCAGAGATATGGACTAGCAACTCGGGTTCCTCTAGTCGCGAATCCAGTTCCCATGCTGACTGGCAGAGATATGGACTAGCAACTCGGGTTCCTCTAGTCGCGAATCCAGTTCCCATGCTGACTGGCAGAGATATGGACTAGCAACTCGGGTTCCTCTAGTCGCGAATCCAGTTCCCATGCTGACTGGCAGAGATATGGACTAGCAACTCGGGTTCCTCTAGTCGCGAGTCCAGTTCCCATGCTGACTGGCAGAGATATGGACTAGCAACTCGGGTTCCTCTAGTCGCGAATCCAGTTCCCATGCTGACTGGCCAACAACGGTTTTTTATTCACTTCTGCTCCTCAAGGTTGAAAAACCGGTCTCTGGGATCAATACAGCTCGAGACCGCTTCGTTCTAACCATATTTTACATTTTCGTGCCTATTTCCTCGCTCGTAGTTTTTCAGACATATGATAGTACATGGAACTCTGCTGTACTGAATGAATTATGATGTTTCATGCCTACGGCTTTGATAAATAAAGTACAACTAAATATGATCTTAGCATAAACTAACTAAACTGTTTGTAAATTGATAACGAATAGCTTTTTTGTGAATAGTTCTCAAATTCATCTGAAAATTAGTTAGAATCTTTGTAAAGTCAATTAATCAAATAAAATTCATTCAATAGTCTTCAATTCGTGCGCGCTCAGATGCTTTCCGCATACAACAAGTACGAGAAATTTCAAAGGTTCAAAAAACTTTCACAACTTTACTATGGAACATTTAGATTGCTCAGCGAGCATTCCCTATTTTTCTGTTCACACATTACCGTCCTTCTCAGTTTACACAAACTACCGAAAATCGATGAATTACTGAATTTAGATTAACTTGCTACAGAGGTCATTCAGTGAAAAAGTTATATTAAGCTATAGCCTTTTTAAATATTAATTTGTATTAACTAAGAATACCTACCCAACTACAACAAAACAAATACTACTCGTGGCGGGGATGAAGATCGTGGTGAAAGCTGATAAAGATGAGGTAAAAGCTGATCCCCTAAAACTTCGGTAATAAAACCTACGCTCTTTGTTATGAAAACTAGTGTTCAATCGAAAGAGCGAAATTAAGCAAATTAGAAAAAGACAAAACACGTGTTGAAACTAACATGTTGATTGCAAAAATTTAATATAATCTCAACTATGTAAATAGAAAAAAAATAAAGAAACATTAAATACATATTGCATAGACAAAATAACTGTTTATTTAGATAAATTTCACTATAATGACAACATAGAATACAGAAAGATACAATATGCTGTTAATAAATTACAACAAGAATTCATAATCACTCCTATAGATAAAGCTACCAACAATTACGCATTCATATGTAAGAAAAAATCTCAAGTTTATGAATGAAGAAATGAATACTAGTCATAATAACGTCAAATTATATCAACCTATTACATCTCCCAGCATCATTGAAATTATCAACAGTCATCTGAAACAAACCATATACTTCAAAATAGATACTATGAACTTAAAACCATTTCAAATTCCACAAGTTTATGGCATACCTAAAATGCATAAAAACCCTATCAAATTCAGATTCATTACTGGCGCATCCAATAGTAGTCTTAAACCCATTTCTATTGAATTACAACTCATTCTCAAACATTTATCAAAACACTCCAAAAAAACTGTAAAAAAAACTAGCGAGATAAAGGGTATTAACCACCTATTCTCTATAATAAATACGAATCTTATCCAAACGACTAGAATTTCCCCAGAGACTCTATACCACCAGAGCAATCAGCCGATGTGGCTACTCTAAGCTAAGTTATCCTCGACGACTAGAGATCTTTGAGTTAGATTCATTAATTTTAAGAAGAATTCGACTAGATCTTCTTTTCTTGCTCAGAATACTCAACGGAAGATTCGATTGTATAACATGCAGAAGTCTAGTTGTGTACAGAAGTAACCTCAACTTACGAACCTCACTAAGAACATCTCGTTTGAGACTCTCCTCGGTTAAAAAGTACAAGCACTCAAATTTCTTCTTTTTGAGGTCGATCACTTTATGGAATAAGGTCACGGAGAATCATCCTAATGTGACGACTATTGAAGAATTTTCATATATTTTACAGAGCATAGACCTGCAAACCATCGTCGACTTGCCACGTTTTCTGACTATGAATTGAGAGTTGCCCATTTACCCCTCCCCAATTTTTCATTTTTCTTTTTTTTGTGTCCCCATTTCTCTTCCATTCAGTATTCGATTTTTTTTTGTTGTTGTTGCTTGCTTTTGATTGTAAAGCTCTATTGTCATACCACGTAAGTGATGACCTCAACAAGTCATCCTGTGGAAATAAAGACATATATACATATAAATAGTTATTAGAAGCGTTGAAACCAACCAATTATAAAAATAGAGAATTATTTTGTGCAGACTTCACATCTTTATTCACCAATTTACCTCACGATGTAGTTAAACGCCATATGGCGTTTAACTCTAATAAAAACATGCTTCAAAAACAGCTGTTATGAAACTATAACAATCAAAGGTTATTCTACTCATTATACAAACGACACTCCACAAAAAAGAACTTATTTGCTTTATGAAATTTATAAAATGATGACTTACATTCTAGAAAACAGTTATATTACATATAACTGTAGACTATATAAACAAAATAAAGGAATACCTCAAGGTAATAATGCTTCACCACAATTAGCAGATCTAACATTAGCCATGATGGAGTTCCAATACATTAATAAAATTATAGATAGATATCATATATTAAATAGAGCTTTACACTGTACATTCAGATATATTGACGATCTACTACACATTTCAGATAAAACCCAAGAATTCGTAACAATTACCAAAGAAATGTACCATAGTTCACTAACTCTGGAACCGACAAATATCAATAATACAGCCTATTTCCTAGATCTCAGTATAAAACTCGAGGAAGATGGAAATACTAAACTCAAACTGTTTAACAAAACAGACGAGTATAACTTCAAAATACTTAAATATCCTCATTATACTTCTATTATACCTATATATATTGGACTTGATACTATATATACATAAACCTTTAGGTTTACCGACAATCGCACATACTTTGAAGACTTCCATAAGAGAATGCGATGTATGATTAACACATATCAGGAAAATCGATTTCCAGATGATATTATACTTAATATGATAATTAAAACTCTAACAAGAAATCCTAAAATACAACTTAAATATAATACCGTAAACTATAGAATTACGGAACATATTATAGAACTGTTAAGAAATAAAGAAAAATAGACCACTACTACAAACTACAATTAGTTGTTGCTCTACATTGCTTCAATACATTCCCGCTCATTACTTTACAAAAGCACTTGGATAGTTTTTTCTATCTTATCTTTAGGTTTTATCATCATTTTGTTTTATTTATTCGTTTATTTGTTTTTATTTTGTTTTCTATTGTTTAATTCTGAGTTAATAGTTTTGATTATACTCGTTTCTTTTCTCCCTGGGAACTCACTGATGAGCCCCACCCAGAGAGAGCAGAAGTCTGTCTGAGTTTGGGCGAAACAGACTTCTGCTACATTATAGTCTCAGCCGTGATTAAAAATGTAAATACATTAAACTTATCACCTCTTTTACGATAAATGTGTTGATCTGAGTTACTCGCATCTTGAAGTTCTTGAATAATGTGCTTTCTGTGTTGAGTCGTTGAAAAGATGCAGTTTGGTTAGTCCTTCATTTTTTTGAGGTACTTGCTGATGATGGCTTTATAGCCGAAACGTCCAATAAACGACTAACCAAACTGCATCTTTTCAACGACTCAACACAGAAAACACATTATTCACCTCTTTTACCTTTTTTTCTATAATAATTTAACCCCTAGCACGATATGCGAACAGATTAACCGCTAATAGGTTAGCTGAAATCAAGGTAACATAAAGTATTTCCGAAATGTCCTAAAACCTGGTTAGCCATTTTTCCAATGATTCTGATTCTGATTGTGAGATCATTCCAACAATGAAGGGGGCATCGAATCAAAATATATTTGAGTGGTTCGATTCAGTTGACATTTCGTGTTTCTCTTTGTAAAACCAATTTTTGTTTTTTTGCAACTTTGCAAAATTGCAAAACTTTGCAAAAAAAAGCAACACGTTCATAGCAATAACATACGAAGTTTTTGGGAGGTGATAATCGTGAAAATTCATGAGAAAAATCGAGTTTCACTTATAAGTTGAGACTAAAAACAATGAATTTGAATTATAGGGTAAACAGCATATTTGGTGACACGGATTTTACTGCATATTTTCCTTTCATGTAAGCGAAATTAAACTTTCACCTCAAAAAATTTCATTATCTCTCATGAGATAATAATAATATATAAGTTTCACTCGAAATGACCTCCTCTTTTGCGAATGACAGCCTCCAGACGACGGGGGTAGGAAGACACCGCGGACCACGAAACCCGTTGGGTAATTCGGTCCCATGCTCGCTCAAGCGAAGACCGGACAAGCGGCGATGAAAGAGGAAAAGTTTTGTAATATACATTCAATTCTTTATTCCGCTTGAAACAAAACATAATGTTAAGTGACGAAATAGATGACACTGTCACAAGAGAAGTGAATTCAGTGAAGGTTATGAAAAGTGAGATCTAAATATGACAAGAACAATGAGGAATATTTCATTTTAGGAAAATAGGAAAGCACACAAAAAAAGCAAAGAAAGCAAAGCTTGTATCTTCAGTTGTAAACTATTCATCAGCAATTAAGAACTATTCATCCGCAATGATAACTTGAAATTCCAAAAATTCAACTCACTCTTTATCATTCGAGAGCTAACCGAGAACACAAATATAATGGAAAAAAAGAGGAGAAACAGAAACAAAACTTTTGAAGAAACAAAGCACTTGAATTAAAAATGTATTCTAGAGTTGGTGACAATGGTCTCACAATCAAGCTTGATAAGTTCATTTCTAAAAATGCTAGAAGAGCTTATAGAAACCAAAGAACAAGGTAACTTATTCCAGACATTAATCATTCTTGAGGCACAAGTGCTTGTTCTGCTTTGATATTTACACGGCAAGCATATTCTGTAGTTATTCGATTCTCTCAGCGAATAAGGCGATTGGCAAAGTTTAAACATATTTGAGTAATCTACTTGAATATTTCCGTGCAGACATTTATGGATGAACACAAGATCGGCCACATTTCTTCTAATTCAAGCGAGGAGATGGAAAGAAAATTCAGTCTAGCAACATAACTCATTTTGGGTAGTCCGGCCCTTTGTAGTAACCTTCGTGTAAATGATCTTTGCACTTTTTCTATGCAGTTAACGAGACCGATAGTTACTGGGGACCATACCTCACTCCCATATTCAATAAGGGGTCTTATGTATGTGGTGTATATTCTGAGCAGAACAGGAGATGGAAAGAAAATTCAGTCTAGCAACATAACTCATTTTGGGTAGTCCGGCCCTTTGTAGTAACCTTCGTGTAAATGATCTTTGCACTTTTTCTATGCAGTTAACGAGACCGATAGTTACTGGGGACCATACCTCACTCCCATATTCAATAAGGGGTCTTATGTATGTGGTGTATATTCTGAGCAGAACTTTAATTGATTTGGTTTTAAAGGCTCTGAAGATCATGTTTATACATTTTTGGGTCTTTGGGGAGGTTAGTTCAATATGTTTAGAGAATGTGATATCTTCCTGAAATGTAATGCCAAGATCTTTCACTAATGAAGTAGTTGGTATGATATTGTCTTCTAGGTTATATGTTACTTTTGGATTCCTAGGACCACAGTGCATGATAAAGCATTTTTGAGTTGATATCACAAGTCCCCAGGTCAGTGAGTAATCGGAAATGGAATCCAGACTTTTCTGAAGAGAGTCTCTGTTTTTGGAAAAAAATTTGAGGTCATCGGCATATAGAAAACCATGGACATCTGGCTCTATGTGCTCCATGATATCATTTATAAATATTGAAAAGAGGAGGGGTCCAAGGCAACTCCCCTGGGGAACACCACTGTTGTATACTTTAGGGCCTGATAATGTATCTCCGATTGAGACTTTCGAGGACCTGCTCGTGAGAAAAGAACGGATAAGATAGAGGAGGTTGCCCGTTATTCCCACTTTTTCAAGTTTGTGAACAAGAAATCTTATGTTTACAGAGTCGAAAGCCCGTGAAAAGTCGACTAGACAGATGTCAAAGTCTATTTTTTTATTCTGAAGCGTGAGGTAAATGGAATGAGCCTCTACCAGGGATGTTACCGTGGACCGTCTCCGACGGAAACCATGTTGTTTGGGATGTAGTATGCCATTGGTTTCCAGATATTGATAAGTTATATTGAAGATCAGTTTCTCGAATACCTTTGACATAGAGCACACCATAGTGATAGGACGATAATTTTCGATCTGAGAGCGGGGCCCTTTTTTATGAACTGGTTTGTTTATTCCTTTTTTCCATATCAACTATTGTGTATTCTTACATATCAACTATTGTGTATTCTTACTGGTATGAACAGGAGCGCCGTCCTGCTGGAATATCCAGTTCCGTTTCCCGAAGTGCCTCTGGGCCCAAGGCTTCACATGATGTTCGAGGATCTCCGAGATGTACACTTGTGTATTTATTTTGGCTTATTTTCTGACGAAAAAAAGGGGAGTTCGACCCGTGGAGCAGATGCCAGCGAGAACTATGATAGATCCCGGGTAGAAGCTTGTGAGACTGTTTGGCCGGCAGTATCAGCTTCTTCAGAAGACTGAGCAAGAACCCTATCATTTTGTTTCTTGTAGCACCTCTCCACGATGAAAGTCTTCTCTACCGTAAAGAGGGTCATGAGATGCTCTCCAGTTGCGGTCCGAGCAAGGAGAGTAAGGTACTTATCGCGCTGTGCTTCCTGCTGATTAGGAGTGAGACCTTGACGCTCCTGGTACTTGTATGACTTCGTACCAAGCTTCTTTTGAACAAAATTCAACATTGTACCGTATGACGTATCCAATTGGGCAGCCATTTTTCTGATGCTGCCTTTGTTGCGGATACGGGAGGTGGCAGCGGAAATGGGACGACCACAGCGTGGAAGATCAGTGAGTGTACCTCGTTTGAAAGTTCGATGCACAGTCCCAGCCGACGAGAGATCTGGAAAAGGGGTGTCCAGCACTACTCAGAGACAACTTTGCGACCCAACTAGGATGAGAACGCACCATTTCACGAGCATCAAATGTTGAAAACCGAAATTTTGGTTATATGTAGATTAAAATTTAACGAAGTTGATCGTGTCATTCAAAATCTGCAGATCGACTCAGCTCGCGCTCGAAACTAACACAAAGTTTTTCCCGAATTATACTGTATAATAATTTTTGAAGTTTCTGTAGCAGGATGTTTTCTTAGAAACTTTGGATATTTAGCAAGAGTGTAGATAAAAAAAGGGAAAGTATCAATACTATACGTAAATTTAGGCGTCATACTAGTGTAAACGTAAACTGATCCCTTCTTCAGCAACAGTGTGTTTTATGTTCAATGTACAGGGTGCACTTTGAGTCCTAAAACCCAAGTTTGACTCAACTTTTTTGACTACAATTAATATATGTAGAAATGCGTTTTTTTGCTTTACTCACTTCATAGTTCTTCTTCATCTCTGAAAAAAATTACATTTCAATTAAACCAGTTTGAAATAACTGGTTTTTAAATTATGTTCGCTTTCTAGTGTTCATACTTGTTCATTTACATATTTATGCCAGAAGCCGGTAATTTTATTTTTTTGAGTTATTACATTTGATAGGTTGTAATACATTTATTTATCTCAGATGAACATTTTTTCTAATTACCAGTTTACAACAAGCATACATCATGAAAATAACCGCTGAAAACTAAAGACTCGTTCAGCAAAAACAACAACAAACAATTTATTAATCAAGAGCGGAAGAAAATAATTATAGAACTACCACGTTCTTCTAAAAACCTCCTTCAAATGAAAGAATCTCATCGAAGAAAAACATAGACGTATTTATGCCTTTCAAAAGTATCCGTGCTTGAAAAAAGGTTTATAATCAAAACCAGCCGCGCCTTAAATTTCACTATGTTAAAGTAACCGCTAACATGAACTCAGCACTATACTAAGCTCGTATCAGTGCTACTAACAGAATGCGAGAGAACAAATAAATGTCATTACAATTGGAGAAACGTAGAGATTGCATCTATTTGCTTGTAATTTCTTGAAATTGCTTGTATGTTCTTTGTTAACTGTTTGTAATCTATTTCTGTCCGCAATAAAAAAACATTTTTTTAATGTTGTTCTGTTTTAAATTTTCGAATCATAGAGTTGTGGGTTCTTTTTTACATGAGGGGACCGCACTTTACTTCGGGGGCGGCTGCACTTTACTTCGGGGAGGGGCTGCACTTTACTTCGGGGAGGGGCTGCACTTTACTTAGGGGGGATGCACTTTACTTGGGGGGCGCACTTTACTTAGGGGGAACTACGTTTTACTCTGGGGGCTTTTTAAAGATAACTTTATGCTTTTTGTATTTCAATAATTCTAACATCAAAATTCGCTTAGGCTTAGGAAGAATTCACGCTAATGGGACCGTTACGGCTCAGGAAGAGACCGTTACGTATACCAAAAAAACTCACGAAAAATATCCCCCCCCCTCAATAGTGTGCTCATGAGGTAGTTCACACTAGTGCGAGCTAGTTGATAAAATGTTATCTGTTATTATAACTGATAAACGTCGAATTGCAACTAACGCAACCTACATAGTTCTTATAAGTGAATCGAGCTCAAATCAGTGCTAGAAAAAGAATGCGAGAGAACGACGAAATACCAATACTAATTGAGAAATGAAGAGATTTCATCTATTGAAAGGAACGTGTCTGCTGCCGGCCCGAACAACTTCGTATTCACAGCCAAGGCAATCCTCCACGCGTAGAAATGCGGAAACTCCCTGTCCGTCAGTTTCCAAGGTCCTTTCTCCGTCAGTAAATCGTCCTCTGGTGGTCTTGACTTCACCTGCCAATCCTGCGACTGTTTCTTCTTCGCCAATTAATCGCCGATCTTCTCGGAATGTAACGATGAGACGTTAGGGGAGTGGCGGTGTTCTTTCTAGTCCTGACCCTCCTAGCCCCCACATTTTTCACAGAGTTTAAGTATCAACTGCACCTTTTTTAATGCTCGATCACTTCGTAATAAGCTGTATAATCTATCTTTTCTGCTGAGTTCTCTTTCATATGATGTAATAGTTATATGTGAGACCTGGCTTACGAGCCAATAAAATGATTCCTTGGTACTCATCAATTCTGATTATCATATTTTTCGTTGTGATAGAGATCGTTCAATGAAAGAAGGTGGCGCAGCTATCCTTGTATCGAATCGTATTCCTTGCTCATTCGTTTCCACTTGCTCTGATGACGGCTTCGAAGTTGTCACCATAGACCTTTTTCCGTTTGTGTCTTTCACAGTACTCAATAACGAGTAGTCATAAGGCAATAAGCAAGGAGAAAGCGATATGTCAAGACTACACGGAGCTTGAGGATAATGAACGAGAAAAATGATCAATGAGGTTAAAGCTGCTTCTTAACTAGGACGACAACGTCTAAGCAGAACTAATAATTCAGAAAAAAGTTAACAAATAACAAACCAGAAACGCGGCGAGGTCACCGTGCTGGGTCGGGAGTAACGAAGATAGAGAATTAATTAAAAGAGATGAAGAGATCATAGCCTTAGCTGATATGCAGGCACGAGAGTCTACGCAGTTGAAATATTGGCAACTTGCCAAATAGCATATGTCGTCCTATAAGCCACGGCTTAGGTGATCGATTACGATCACAAAAGGAATCACCGATTAATGGTGATACAGCCAGAAGAGGTGGCTGTGATATAGAACACAATTGAAAAACCACCGAAGAAATAATACGTCCAGTTCATAGCAGGGCCACGGAGCATATACGTGCTACTAAGAACCCAAAGGCCCCTTCCTACGCAACTAATGCCTTTTTCCAAATGTAACAGTTGTACTCACCGGTTCTATTCTGCATGTTGAAACTAATATTGTTCGCCGTAGAATTATTGAGGCTTTGCTGATTGATACTCACAAACCTGACCTTAACAGCAAGAGCGAAATGGCAGAAGAGCTCTCTCATCTCTCCCTCCTGCCCCTTCCTCAGGATCATCTCGCTTGTTTTGATCCATATTGTTTTTCTGTTTTCTGTTTTTTTTCTCGTATTATTTCTTCGGTGTTTTTTCAATTGTGTTCTATGTATATCACAGCCACCTCTTCTGGCTGTATCACCATTAATTGTTTCGTTAATTTGCTTTGTATTTGTTTTTCTTATCCTTTTTGATACATATTTAGGAATATATGTTTTTTGTATTTGTTTTTCTTATCCTTTTGGAATACGCTAGCGAGCTCTGGAACCCGTCATCTGCGGGTCTAGTAAAACAGCTCGAGAAAGTCCAACGTTCTTTTACGAGAAGAATTCTAGTGAGAGCCGGCCATCCCGCCCTTCCGTATTCGGAGAGATTATCCCTTCTGAACCTTCAAACCCTCGAACATCGCCGAGCTCTTGCTGACCTCACTTTCATTCATAAATGTATACATCAGAAGTGTGAAATAGATACTAAAAATTTATATCAGATATCTGCCGTTGATCGCTTTTCCCGACATTCTCATCCTCTGCGTCTTGTTATGCCTAATAATATCAACCAGTCTTTCTTATCTACATGTGTTTCTCGTCAATTATCAGTATGGAATTCTTTGGATTACAAAATGGTAAAAGAACCTAATAGCAAGATATTCAAAAAGAATGTACTGAATTTGCCTATTCATGTTATTGTGCCTCTTTCTCATGTTTTTGATAGTTGAATAACTAATTCATATTTATCAATCATTCCTCCCCCCTCCCTTTCCCTTCCCCTCATACTTAAGCGACCGTTCGCTCATAAACACACCGCCACTAGAAAGATAGTCCATGCATATCCGCAATCATCATTGTTTTGATATCATGTGTGCACGGAATAAAGAATGAATGAATATTTCTGCTGTGCTCACCATTATGTTTAGGTGAATCCTTTCGCTGACGATGGTTTTATAGAGCTAAACGTCCGAAGTCTCTTTCTTCTTAACAACGCATCAGCAAGACAAGATACAGATAAAAGTGTATCGTCTACTGGATTCATTCTCAATCCAATGCGTTTAACTCAGTACAAATTCTTCATTAAACTTGGTCAATTTCTGCTCGAATTTGTTTTTTTTTAAAAACTTGTCATAGCGGCGAAACTTTTGGTGAATAACTTCTATCTACTCGTGAACTTAGTTTTCTACCCAAGTAAATTCTCAAGATCTGGCATAAAAAGTGGAGTGGTCTACCAAATTCTTACCCAGTAATCTATGACCAGCGGTTGTTTCTGTTTCAGATATCAGAAAATGATGCTTAAAATAAACAATTTTGTTCTGTTGAAACCTTTCCATGCGAACTCTAACCTGAATAGCTCATGTTAATAATATGTCAAATATGTCATGGTGATCTGAGAACTGTGGAGTGAGAGTGGAAAGTAAATTGATCTACAATACTTGCAAAAACAAAAAAACTATTTTCACAGAAGTTGGTAGACGATATGCTTTCTCCTAAAAAATGTTTTTGTTTTCAAACTTCAGAGATCAGCTTGGAGATACTGGAATGGTTTTGAGAAACGAATCAACTGAATAACTGATAGCCTGTACATTGTTAATTTGAGTATTGCACAGAATGACAGACATGAAAAAGAAACATACTATGTTATAATTAACAGCCGGGAGTTTATTAAACCTGAACGACACCCCGAAACCATCTTTTTCTATCGAGAATTTGCTATGAATTATCAGTTCACATCCTAGACCTTTTGAAATTTCTCGACATCTAAAAGGTGAGTTTTAATCTTGAAAACGGTATAGTGAACCGTTTAGGCTGCACCGGCCTATCCAAGTTTTTTTAAAATGTGAACACGCTTTATTGAATACGGTAGAAGGTACCAAGGGCCTCGTGGAGAGAAAGGTTAAGCGTTAATGTTCTAACCCATCTAACTCATTTACTTTTTTTTAAACCATGATTTTCTGGGGTGAAGCGCTGTCTTAAACAAAACTACCTGAAACTTCATGGAAAAGACTGGTTGAATTCAAAGAACTGATAGCAAAACTCCGATCAATTTTCATCACTGAGTATCCTCCTACTGGTACTCAACGAACACACAATTGTGTAACCATCGCTTAGACGCCCGTAACACTGGAAAACCTCATCTTATCGAATGAGTTTTCTCGGGCAGCCCTTCGGGGACAGAGAGCTCTCTCGCTCTCTCCTCCGCATTGTGATGGACACAGTAGGCTGAAGACCCGCTTGCGATACTCCGTGTTCAAGGTCATGTATATGAAGAAGTTTGCACCAGAATTCACACAGGTCAGCCAGACCGCTGGGCGGGCGAAATCATCCGACACCTGTTGCCAGTAGGAACTCATTTTTCCCGTTCTCAAATGCCTTTGATGTTCGTCTCGTCTTCTTTCATTTTCCTAGAGTCTGATACATCCTCATTATAATCAAGTCACTCAGCTTTTGATTCTCCTTTGCGATCTGTTTTATATGTTCAGCTTATTACTTGGAACACACGGCTACTTCTCTGCGAAATCACCAAGAAAATATTATTCATTGACTTTTTACAAGAGTTCCTACTTATAAAAATACTCTAGCAATGTAATTGTGGATCTTTTTTTAAAGTCCAGATTGACAGGATTGTAAGAGCTCATCAGAATCAAAATGACTACGAATGAGAATTGAGAAAGTTTAAAAAACATTGAGGAAGTATAAAAAGAATTTCATTCGATTGTGCTTTGTTTTTCTATGTTTCAGAATTATATACATACATCTTTTGTGCGTACATTCATACTTGCTTTTCCTAGATTCAGAGAAAAATGTTGTACATATCCAAAGCACGTTGAGTCCAAGTTCCACACTCACTCCGGGCCTACCAATTAAACTGAAGTCGCTTAGAAACTGGCAGTGGTGCGCTTCTCTTCCGCTTGCTAAGCCCATTTCCTGGGTTGCAACAATTCTTCTTATCTTTTACACAACTACATAGTCAGGCATGGAAAGGTTAGGCCTGTGTCTCAAGTCAAGCGAGAACGCTTCGATTAAAAAATGATAAGCTTCCCTGATAACTCTTATGAGATTTTCTTAAGATTTCTTTGTTCTTACTCGTAGCGGTTTTTCTTTGAATCTTTTTCGGAATTTCATGAAAAACCTCATGAAAAAACTACTCGTCGTCATGAAAAAACCTTTGTTTTCTGAAACGAACCTTTCCGAACAAGACAGACATGAGAGAGAGAAAGTTAGGGATGCAGACGAGTACAGTTGACACGAAAGAGATGAGGAGGTAATATCGAAACCGCTCAGTGCTGCGCGTCCTTCTTAACCATTAGAGAGTTGTTATTAACATATTAATGGCAAACATTTAACATGATCAGAGTTGTTGGGAAATAAACTGGTTTTACAATGACTTTTTAGGTAAGAAGGTTGGAAATTCGAGATACTGCTTTGAAAAGTCTCAGTTGACCCTAAAGAACTTCAACCTTACAGTTTCGGAGAAACGGCGTGAACAGTACTTAACCGAAGTGAACAAAAGCTAAGCACTCGAATAAGATATGTATTTAGCTATTGAATATTATTCGAGATGTTATAGTATTTATGAAAAACAACTTAAAATTTGACTATATTTCATTTCACGAAAGGAATATTCAAAATTTCATGGAAAAGATTGATATATAAAACCTTTCTGAAAATATAATGAGTTTCTAAACTAGGTTTACTGCATTGCACGATGAATTGCAACTAACCCAGTCGTGACTTGATTGGATTTCGCCTTCATAAAGGCTGAAAAATTCAGTGCTGCTCCCGTGGTATACCCAGCGATATTTGTGAAGTAAATGAATATACCGTATTCTTGTGTAAAAGCCGCTTTTCTGCCGCAGTAGAAATTTACCTGTCACAACAATAATATGTTGTTATCAAAAATGTTGTGCTACGTTAACAAGTATTCATTTTTGATCGTATTTCAAGCTCTCAACAAAACAATCTAACTATGACACGGATAAAACTTAGTCCATGGTACGAGACTGAACCCAGAAATCGCCAAATCTCGCGTGTTACATCTTAACTACCGAGGATATTTACAAAATCAAAGTTACTAGCGAATTTAAAAAAATAAGTTTTTTTTGAATAAGAAATAACTCAGAACTGAGAAAATATACATAGATATATGGTTCAGGAAATCTTGTGCCTTGTTTTTTGATGGATCGAAAGTTCCATTTAGAGACTGAAGTATTTTTTAAGATGAGTTCTCTTCGATCAAGAAAACAATGATTATCAGTCTTGTCTTGAAAACAACTCCTAAGCAAATCTTAAAGAAACAAAAGTGGCTGATGCCAGCAGCACAAGGCCTCATTTCACCTTTTCTTCTCTGCGTGACCATGCAATCATGAAACCAGTGACAAGGGACAACATGACAAAGGTAACGCTACTACCAATCGTCCAATAGGACCTGAAATTATATGTAGTGTGTGCAGCTTTCGTATTCTGATTCAAAATGTGCAGTTTTTTCTCGTTCGGTTGCGCTTTGCTGTCTTACTTTACATAAAGAATAGTTTAAACATATTGTTTTTCTCTTCAAAAACTCATGGCTGAATTTTTGTTCAAGCCGCCCCTAAATGAATGCCCTAGCCGGTAATCCAGCAGGTTTTTTTCTTTATGCACGCAAACTTTTCTTTTAACTCGCTTTCTTGATAATAACAAGCTTCCAACCTCTTTTTAAAACGTAGCTTGAAAAATATCGGATAGAACACAGCAACATATCTTTCTATACCCATCGTCACTTGTATGATCGGTGGCCACAAGTCTCCTGAAAGAAGGACAAATACATCGCCTAAATGTGTAAAAAGTAACCCATATATTATTATAGAGAAATGGTTAAAGAGGTGATAAACATAATTTACAATTTCGATAACACTGCTAAGAATGCAGAAGTCTGTTATGCCCCAACTCACACAGACCTCTGCTCTCTCTGTGTTTGGCTCATCAGTGAGTGCTCAGAAATTTTTTTAAATGTAATTTCCGTAAAGTTAGTTTATGAATCAGCTTCTTAGGTAAAACCTTTCATTTTTCGCTTCGAACATCTCTATACATACTTTGATTTAAGCTTGTATGGTTAAAAATGAAAAAAAAACTCGAAACTTTTTTCTCCAGAAAACATTCATGAAGTAAGTGACCGATTTTGCTAGAAGCAACCGTCTTGCAAGTGTAATTTTCGTGTATCAAATGGTAGAATTTCAGCATCACAAGAGCTTTTCAAAGATTGAGCACTGAACGCGTACCCTAGCCCTCTGAAAGTTCTTCTTCCATTGGTTAACCTATTCCTCGCAACCACAACCAAGGTTCCAAGGCGCAATCCCAAGCAGTTCGCACCGGAACACTCGATGTCTCCGCTACTCGAGTGTACAACTGTACCTAAACAACAAGCTATGTTAACCGAGAAAAAATGAGTAAGGAAATATGTAGAACCCAAGAAACTTATGCGTAATCAGATACAAACAATTGGAAGCTCAGTAAAATACTCAGAGACTTCTTAAGGATTTACTCCGGTAAATTGTCAGCATGCTGAATAAATTTCGATCTTTTCCCTCATATTAATGAACTAGAAAGTTAGTAATCAAACACTATTAAAAAAAGTTGAGAGAAGTAGTAAAAATTGAGTTAAAAACATACCCGATTGATGCCCATCGTCATGATTGCAAGACAATTCGTGCAGTCGGCAAGAGCGAGAGCGATCAATATCTTGATGAATTAGTTTGAAATTTGTTTTTTTTAACGAAATTTACAAAAGATGGTTTTGTTTAAATGTCTCCTGTAGTTTTTTTCCGAAAGCCAAATCGTAGAACTACATGAACGAGAAAAAATTAATCAGTCAAGCATTACTGAACTTTGATGTTCATTGTAATGAACTCGAGATTTTCAGAATATTTTCTCGTTTCAGTTTTTTTCAAAACTATAAATGTTTCAATTGACATCTCTCATTTTACTTTCCTCGTTTTTATTTGCACTGTTCAACGGGGAGAACGGTCATCTTTCTTCATTTTTCCTGCTCATTTATTACTTCAAGCCTCATTTAGGACCGGAGAGCTGAAAGATATCAAGACTCAACAGGCTCACAACACTGTTAAGAAGTTTTTTTTATAACTTGCCCTTACGAAAAAATTACGCTTTTCACCTTCCGCCTCTCTGAAGACATAAATTGGATTGTATTGTATGCAATAGTCCCTTTCAACCCATTTATTTATCATTACTCTCGAATTCTTTATTTCGAAGAAATATGATGATTGTTCACTTGATATTTGTGACGGAATGGCGAGAAAGAGAAGAAGACGAAGAGTAGCGGGATGTTTATTGATGTGCAGATGGCTCCAACAATTACATTGATGTTGTGGTTGGCGATAAGATCACTGATGCCTGTATGAATGATCATCCATGAACTACTCTCGAGTGCAACTAACTGATCATGCTAACTTTTCCAGGAGTCTCAATAGTGTAATTTAACAAATGGAAAGTTCTCAGGGCCCTCTATCAACCGATAGCGCTATTGTGCTATTATTTCTGTTTACATGTACTCTCTCTCTCTCTCTCTTTTTCTCTCTCTTTCTCTCTATATATATCTCTCTCTTTCTCTTTATCTCTCTCTTTCTCTTTCTCTTCCCTCCTCTTTATAATTCTTCTTTTTCTTTCCTCTACCTCTTCACCTCTTTCTCTCTCATTTTCTATTTGTTTGTTCTTCTCTCACTTTCGTATTTTCAGGCTACAATCTTTCTGGGTACTTTTTACAACTTCCTCATTTTTTTGCACTCGCCATGTTTCATGCCTCTCTCTCGTTTCAAATCCATTCCATTTCCTACTTCATCCAATCTCTACTTTATCTCTCTTGTTCTTCCATGTTCTCGTTCTCCATCGCATATTCTTTTGCTGTACCTTTTGCATCTCTGCTTTTATCTCTCTCCTCCTGGGAATTCTCCAACCCTTGAGAGAAATGCTCAACCGAGTTTTTCCAAACAATATTGAACCTAGGTGTTCGTAAAACTAAGATTTGCATAGTTGGAGACGCTTATCAGTAGTTCAACAACATGTTTATATCAAGTTCTTTATTAACCGGGAGAAGGCTTGATGAAAATACAAGTGTCGCACGGAACGGATTTGTGATGAATAGGAAACAGTATTCCTGTTTGGATACAAATCCAATTTTTTTGAGGTTTCTTTCAAGAAGAAAAAACAAATTACTCTTTACCAAGTCAAAAATTATTTGTTCAGCTAGAAAGTTTTGAATCAATCGAAATCATCGACCATCTATTTAACCTCTCAAAATCGTAGGGTCGGTCTTTTCATGCTTTGTCCAGTAAGACGAATTGTATCCATTCATTTTTTTTCACCAACCGCTGAAGATTAAAATTCTGGTTTTCTCACGGAATTAGAAATTGGATTTTTTCGTATTCACAAAAAATTGCGTGAGAATATGAATGTTGTATATTTCACTATCAATGAACTCTCAATCAAACAGTTTGTAGGCAATAACGCGGGTTGAAGAATAAATAGGTAACTTGCTCGCTCTATCAGTCAGACAACGGCACTAGCTCTTGTACGTGTTGTAAATACATCTATTATGCATATTCTTTAAAGTTCTATCAAGTTCAAAACACAAGCAAAACAGGATTGTTCGAGTATAAATTAACACACTTTACTTTCCGGAATTGATCATACTTCTTCTTCTTAGCGTTGTCCCGCGCCGGCCGAGGTCGGAGTAGGGTCCGCTGTACGGCTTCTAGCTCTCCAGAAACATCTGTCCGTTGCGTCTTCCGAGTGGAGTCTTGCAAGGCGCAGGTCTTGGTTGAGCGTATCCATATATCTTGTCTTCGGTTTGCCTCGAGGGCGTTTGCCTGGTACTTCCATGTCAAGGGCGTGTCTTGCGATGTTGGTCGCGTCTCTTCGCATCACGTGTCCATACCATCTAACTCTCCCTTCTCGCATCTTGTCTTGTATTGGGGCAACGCCGAGTCTCCCTCTCACAATCGTGTTACGCACACAATCTAGGCGAGTCAGTCCTAGTGTCCAGCGTAACATTTTCATCTCATTCGTGTGGATAATGTTCTCGGTTATACGCGTTGTAGGCCAGGTCTCCGTCGAATAGAGAAGCACGGGACGGATTGCTGTTTTATACATCTTTCCGCGTATGCCAGCTGTGATATTCCTATCACAGAGGACACCTGCAGCTTCTCTCCATTTCATCCAAGCTGCATTTACTCTTTGGCGTGCCGCTGCATTTGTTGACGTGTCTGAGGAGATGACAGAACCAAGGTACTTGAATTCGGAGGTCTTCGGGAGCGGTTCACCGCTGATGTGAACAGCTCCCGTCGTTTGCACTCCGATTTCCTGGTACTCGGTCTTCTTGATGTTGGGCGTAAGCCATGCCTACTAAGAGCGTCATTCCATTCTTGGGTGCGTTTCTCGATTTCGGCACGTGTAGGAGCAGCAAGGAGAATGTCGTCGGCGTATGCGATGGTTGACGGAGCCGGAGTCAGTAGAGGACGCGTGACGGTATCCATAACCAAAATGAAGAGAAGGGGAGACAAAGCACTCCCTTGGTGCACTCCAACGTTTACTGCGAATGGCTCTGTGATGCCGACCGGAGTTCTGACAGTACTCTTTGAATCATCGTACATCGCCATTGTCCATCGAATGTACTCTTCAGGAACCTGATGATCGCGCAATGCATATGAAATAAGATCATGGGGGACTCTGTCGAACGCCTTTTCCAAATCGAGGTAGGTCAGATGGAGAGGTGATCTTTTCTCTGCGTGCTTCTCGACAAGTAAACGGAGTGCAAATATTGCATCTGTTGTGCCTCTTCCGTTCACAAACCCGCATTGCTGAGCTGGAATATCGACGATATCTCGTATGCGTGAATCCAGTATCCTCTCAAATATCTTCATAGTGTGGTTGAGAAGGCGTATTGGACGGTAGTTGCTGCACACTCTGGCATCGCCTTTTCCTTTGAAGACTGGAACGGTCGTGGAGTAGCGCCAGATATGTGGAATTTGGCCTTGCTTTACGATGGTGTTGAACAGGTGATCATACATAGAGTGTTTATTTTTATTTTTTATCGCTTATATATGTATTCATATGTCACAGATCTGAAGAGTGTGAGGTTGGTGTAGTATTGACTGATAAAATAGTTCTTCTTATAACTATTATAGAAAAATGGTGATAAATTGGTGATAAAAAAATGGTTATAAAAATTTAAAGAGGTTTTAAATTTGATTTACAATTTCGATATCACTGCTAAGTTCATTGAGAAATGAAAACAGCGATGGTAAAATCGGCATGAAGGAAGATTCGAAAGCTAAAAACCTCAAAAATTGGAGAAAGATGGTAAGAGAAATAATCTAAAGAAAGGAACAAATCTCAAGCCGTTTAGTAATGCAAAAATTGTCAGTGAATCTTCAAACTCTTAGTTACACAGTTTAAAGGCAGTTACGCCTCGTTAGGAAGAATATTGACTGAAACATCACACGAAAAATCTAGTTCACCGATCGTTATCGAACTCAGCCATGTCTCAAATCTCCTCCAACCGGGGGTATCACCACATTCCGCACCACGACATTTCGAACCATGACAACTCACACCCTAAATTTCATATTCGAATATTGTTCATGTATTTTTTCATTGGAATTTGTGCCTAGGCTCAGATAAAGATTACGGTAAGGAGGCCGTACGGTTTAGTACGAGACCGTTTACATACAATTACCAGCCACATAACTAGAGCTTTGGACAAAAATATTGCGAAATCCGGGTGCTAGTTGTCGCGGTGCAGAATGTCGTGAAGCAAAAAGTCATGGAACCACAACCGGGAATTAGTTACCATTGCACCATTGGGCTCTTCGCTATTATGTGCAATAGTGCTATGTACAGGGTGCGGCAAAAAGCTAGGTGGACTGTATTTTTCCGATAAAAACTCAACGGATTGACCAAATCAAACAAAATTTGATATGATAGTTCGGGATATAACTGCAATTTCAAATTACGAATAGCCCTCCCTTCTCCTTGACACAGGGCGGAGTCGCTAGTGTAAGGCACCCACCGTGGGGGACAGGCAAGCGACGTCAAGATCATCCTACGCCTTCTGTAGGGCGCTTCAGACATTCCAAATTCTTGTGGGGAGAAGCACATGCCTTGCTATCAAGGACCGACCTAACATAGAAGTCCAGGGTATTCAAACCAGGCGAGTACGGAGGCCATTCGGCGGAAGTGATCATGAAGGGAAATTGGTCTTGCACCAGTCTTGCACCACTTTAGCCTTGTGGGCGGGCGCAGAGTCCTGCTGGAACGTTCAGTTGCGTCCCGCGAAGTGAGCCTGGCTCCAGCAAAGTACTTCCTTCACGATAATGTCGTTCAGGTAGTTATTAGCATTCACTTTGACTCCCTGCTCGACGAAAACGAGTGGAGTCTTGCCAGTCGCGCAAATCCCTGCCCAGACCATGACAGAAGCGGTATGGCCCTTTCTCGAGACGTAGCGACCACTCTTATTGGCCTCGTTGACCAATTTTGACCGAATCCTATCGTTCTGGTGGTTGAAGGACTGCTCAATATTGTACAACTTCTCATCGGTGAAGAGAATATCCAAACAGTCCACCGGCTTGAACCGCTTTGACAGTTCACGACATCTCTGAAGACTGATCGCCCTCATCTGGTCCGTCAATACGAGAGTCTTCTGCAGCTTCATGGGACGAAGTTTCATGCGAGATTTGACAATCCTACGAACAGATCTATCCGAGATATCTAGCTCCTTTGCAACTTTTTTGATAATCCGCTTGGGGTTATAACGAATCTTGTCTCGGATGCTTCTCACGTTGAAGGAAGTGGTCGCGGTCACTGATCTACAGCTCTGGAAACGGTTATTTGTCGTACCAGTCTCACGAAAGCGATTTCTTGTGTTTTAAATGATCCTGCGGGAGAATCCAGTGATTCTGGCGATGTCTTTTTGAGTATGCCCAGAATGGCTCAAGCGCAGAATGTAGCCTCGGTCCATATCAGAGGCCATTACCTGAGAACGAAAGAAGATAGCAATCTGAATTTTTCAGGGTGTGTTCTCAATGTTATGAATAAGTTACAAACGAAAAATCACACGGCCGCTAGGTCAAAAAAAAACGAGAAACAAAGTGACAAAGTGACAAAGTCATCCACCTAGCTTTTTGCTGCACCCTGTATATGAAAGATTCAAATGTCAGTGAATGAATTGATTTTATACACAGCTGAAATGATAAGACGCTTGATTCACACGTTCCAACTGTTATGAGAGAAATTATGATTTGTTCTTTCATTTTCAAAACATAGAATCGGTTATAAGAACGTACAGTCAAAGTTGAATGAAACGTTGTTTTTTTTTGACAAGAACGATTCCCTTTTCGAACGTTAAAACATGTTGTACATGTTGAAATTTGTTTTTCTAACCGAAACGGGAAGTAAAAGAAAGAACAGGAGAGTGGGCGAAGAGTAAGAGTAAGTGTTCTTGAGCGAAGCCGGAAATAAAAAAGTAAGCTTAAGGGAGAGGGGCTGAGTTGAAGAAAATGAGACATCAGAAAAAAAGGATAAGCACTTTTTCGTTTGTGAGAGTAGAGAAAAGGCTAAAATAGTAATAAAAAAGACGGAAAGGAAAAAAGAGATTGCGAGAGAGAGAGAGAGAGAGAGAGAGAGAGGGGAGAAAGGAGGGAGGGAGATAGAGGGAGCTACTCGCACTGTGCAATAAAGTTTTTATTTAAAAGAGAACAAGAAAGAAAAGAGATGAAGATGAAAAAGCATACTATCTGTTTAAACTTTTGCCTGAACTAATTCCTCACCACCCAAAAACTAATCAATACTCACCGAGATTCAAAAAAGGCGTTAATAAAACTCAAATACATAGTGTTCTTGGAACAACTAAAAAAAACTGAAACTAGTTCAACCAATTTTTGCCATGAAAACAAAAAATCGGTGAAGAACGCCGCTTTTCACAGATTGACTCCATTAGTTAATCGAAAGAGTTATTCAAAGTAAGTGGTGCATTTCCGTTCTTGATAAGTAATCGAAGATTTTCTGAAGCAAAATCACTATTCAGCTTATAACTAGAGAATAGGAGAGTTTATAAAAGAATAAAACAATTGAAAGAAAGTTTGTAGAATTCATACAATACAAGATCAAGCAAAAAGACTTTCATGAGATTTCCATTCAGCAAATCATATTGTTCCCCAATTTGAGTAATAGAAGATTTGAGTAGTAAAATTGCGTCACAATAAGCTGAAGGGTCAGAAATTTTGGGAAAAGTTCATGTACAGGAAATTCCGGAAAATGCCTACATCAGAAAAGGAAACGTCCAGAACTCACGTTAGTGAATGTGAGATCAAATGAAAGAGGAAAAAAGTGAGCCCCTAATTAGCTTGTTCTGTCAATATGTATATATCCAATTTGTTTAATGGGATGAGAAGAAGAAGAGGCAACATAATTGAAAAGAGAGTCGACATGGGCACAGAAGGATTAGACAGATGGTGGCGAGGGATTCAGAATTTTAAGGGAGGAGAGAAATTAGAAAAAGATTAAGGATTGAAAATGGATACAGACAAACAGACCGAAACCAGCAAAACCAAAGTTCAAGAGGCATCGGAAGCTAGCGAAAAGAAGTGACGGATAAAAACGGATACGGAAAAAAAGATACCCATCAGGTAAAAGAATCGAAAGAAGAGAAGAGTGAGAGAAAAAGGATAATGTTGAGTAGATGAAGCAAATAGAGAATTACTCAGGTATCCAAAAACATGCACAGAGAAAGAGATAAAGCAGGATAGGAAGAGGAATAGAAAGAGAATGAAAACAAGTCAGAAAAATCAAACAATCACATAGAAGGTGAAAAAAAGCAGATCTCGGTGAAGAGCTGTAAAAGATTACAAAGAAAAAGAGAAAGTCTGAGAGTAGAGGATATTAAAACGAGAGCGTAAGAAAATGCATTGAGTAAATAATATAAAAAGAGATTTTAATTTACACGAGTAATTTCGTAAACTTTTCAGCTACCCATAACCAAAGTTTAGTTCTCTAACAATTGTTACTCGGGAAATGGTGCGTTCTCATCCTAGCCGGGGCGCAATATTGTCGCTGAGTAGTGCTGGACATCCTCTTACGGAGATCTCTCGTCGGCTGGGAGTTGCCCGTCAGACAGTGCATCAAACTCTCAAACAGGGTTCACTCACTGTCCATCCACGCTGTGGCCGCCCACTAAAAGCTGCCTTCTCCAGTATAGAAAAAAATCTTCAAGCTATTCCTGAACCGCCACGAAGGCTGAAGCATTAGAAAAAAAGAGAGCATCTCATGACCCTTTTTACCGATCAGAAGATGTTCACCGTGTAGAGGAGCTACAACAAGGAGCTAAATGAAATGAAATATGATGTTTCTGACGAAACTGAAAGAACTTCCTAAACATACTATTTTACCTAGCCCTATTGTTTCTGACTAATGGCTTTAATACACTGCCACTGTATTACCTCACCTTCTTCTTTTTCATTTCTTAATTTTATCATATATAAAAATCCATGTTATATTGTTTTTATATTTCGATTCCACGTTAAACGTACACATGTACATGGAAATAAAGAATGAATGAACAAACAGAATGACAGGGTATATATGACGCGGAACACGATAGAGTGGGCCCGGGTGGGGCAATAGAATTTTGATGTCACCGATTTTGCTGAAAGTTTCACCAAAGGGTATTTCAAGTATGGCGAGAACGATGGTCAACTTCATTTTTCCTAATTTTAGCTCTTAGAAAAGCATGAGAGGATTGAAAAAAGCTTGTTACTCCGAAAATACATGAGTGTGTCGCACTGTTCTAAGAGGTATATGTCAGTCAGATTGATAGCTAGATCCACCAAATACCGACTCGATGTAGTCGAATTATGTATATTCGAGTTCCTATGTTGGCTTCTTAGCTTATTCAACTTTCACGGTTTTCGCGAGAACAAATATCAAAACAGACATTTCATGAAAAGATGAAAAAATGATTTTTCTCGTAGTACAGGAAAAAGATCAGGGTTTCCAGTCAGTATGTTGTAGCCCTGAGTTTTTGCTACAACTTTCGTATACATCATTTTTCAAACTACTTAGGCAAACTCGAGATACATCGCTTTGAGTTCGTATATTACTACAGGGTGCGGCAAAAGTCCAGGTGGACAATTTTTTTTCGATTGAAACTTAACGGATTGAGCAAATCAAACAAAATTTTCATCAGAATTTATTCAAATAGTTTGGGATATAACTGCTTTTTCAAATTTCAAACAGCCCTCCTTTCTCCTTGACACAGGCGCAGAGTCGCTTGTGGAAGGCACCCACCGTGGTGGACAGGTAAGCGTCGTCAAGATCATCCTACGCCTTCTGTAGGGCGCGCTTCAAACTTTCCAAATTCTTGTGTAGGGAAGCACAGGCCTTGCTCTCAAGGACCGACCACACAGAGAAGTCCAGAGGATTCAAATCAGGTGAGTACGGAGGCCATTCGGCGGATGTGATCATGGAGGGGAAATTGCTCTTGCACCAGTCTTGCACCACTTTAGCCTTGTGGGCGGGCGCAGAGTCCTGCTGGAACGTCCATTTGCGTCCCGCGAAGTGAGCCTGGCTCCAGGGAAGTACTTCCTTCATGAGAATGTCGTTCAGGTAGTTATTGTCATTCACTTTGACTCCCTGCTCGACGAAAACGAGTGGAGTCTTGCCAGTCGCGCAAATCCCGGCCCAGACCATGACAGAAGCAGGATGGCCCTTTCTCGAGACGTAACGGCCACTCTTATTGGCAACTTTGACCGATTTCGACCAAATCCTATCGTTCTGGTGGTTGAAGGACTGCTCAATATTGAACAACTTCTCATCGGTGAAGAGAATATCCAAACAGTCCACCGGCTTGAACCGCTTTGACAGTTCACGACATCTCCGAAGACGGGTCGCCTTCATCTGGTCCTTCAATGCGTGATTCTTCTGCAGCTTGAAGGGGAGAAGTCCCATGCGGGATTTGACGATCGTCTGAACAGAATTAGCCGAGATAACGCAGCTCCTTCGCGAGTTTTCTGAGACTCAATTTGGAATTTTCGGATGCTTCTCATGTTGAAGGAAGTGGTCGCGGTCACTGGCCTGCCACTCCTGGGACGGTCATTTGTTGTACCAGTCTCAAGAAAGCGACGTATTGTGTTTTCAATGGTCCTACGGGAGAATCCAGTGGTTCTGGCGATGTGCTTTTTAATGTGCCCGGACTGGCTCAAGCGCAGAATGTAGCCTCGGTCCATATCAGAGAGCATTACCGGAAAACAAAAAGAGTTATCTTTCTGATTTTTTCAGGGTATGTTAGCAACATCATGAATAAGATACAAGCAAAAAATCACACGACTGCTACACCAAACAAAAAAGATGCAAAGTGACAAAGTTGTCCACCTGGACTTTTGCCGCACCCTGTATAGTTAGGAGTATTCTAAAGATTTCACAAAAGAGCTAGGAGTCTAAAACCAAGAGAATCATACTTGCTACCCACTTTTGATTCCAAATTGATAACAAACTTGATTCTAGGACGTCGGGAACCCTGTCAAATAGGTACATCGTTTTCATAACTAACTTTTGAAAAAAAAACACTTGTTCGGATTTTGAAATAACTCAACGCGTCTTTGGAATTGAGAGATGAAATTTGGCCAGTATGTTGGAATTTGCTGAACTTAGATATACAGGAATACTCAAATTTGTAAGTGTGATTATCGTTTAGTTATGCCAGTTTTCAAAAAACCTTAAAACAGTTTTTTGGTCGGAACTCATCATGTTCTGATTTGAGCAAAAAGTGATTAACTACAAAAATGTTTATCGTTGTATGGGGCATGAAATTAAAAAAATCAACAAGTGCCCGTCAATTTTGAAGCGAGTTATAGGCACTTCAAAAAAAGACCCAGAAACCCTTAAAATCGCCTTTATTTCAAAAATTTTTTCATTAATTCTCATCAGCTCAACTAGACAAATTTGATAGTTTAAGAACTTCAAAGTTAAACCTACTTTGAAAACAGTTATTACGGTTAGTTCAAACCTTGAAAAAAGGTATTTTAGGACCCCCAATGAGGTTTTCTTGTGTTTGAACTAACCATAATAAATCTTTAAAAAAAAGCTTTATTCCCAAGGTTCTTACATGATCAAATTTGTCTAGTTGAGTTGATGAGAATGAATGAAAAATTTTTTTGAAAGAAGTTGATTTTAAGGGTTTAGGGTCTTTTTTTGAAGTGGCCATAACTCGCTTCAAAATTGACGGGCATTTGTTGAACTTTTTCATGTCATGCCCCATACAACGATAAACATTTTTGTAGTTAATCACTTTATGCTCAAATCAAAACATGATGAGTTCCGACTATAAAACCATTTTCAGGTTTTTTTTAAACTGGCATAACTAATCGATGATCGAACTCACTAACTTGAATCTTCCTGTACATCTAAGTTCAGCTAATTTCAACAAACTGGCCAAATTTCATCCCTCAGTTCAGAAAACGCGTAGAGTTATTTCAAAATCCAAACAAGTTTTTTTCAAATGTTAGTTTTGAAAACGAGGTATCTATTTGACAGGGTTCCCGACGTCCTAGAATCAAGTTTGTTATCATTTTGAGATCAGGAGTAGATGGCAAGTATGATTCTCTTGGTTTTAGACTCCTAGCTCTATTGTGAAATCTTAAGACATACCCCCCTAATAAACGAACTCAAAGCGATGTATCCCGAGTTTGCCTAAGTAGTTTGAAAAATGATGTATACGAATGTTGTGGCAAAAACTCAGGGCTACAACATACTGACTGGAATCCCAGATCTTTTTCCTGTACTACGAGAAAAATCTTTTTTTCTTCATCTTTTCATGAAATGTCTGTTTTGATATTTGTTCTCGCGAAAACCGTGGAAGTTGAATGAGCTAAAAAGCAATTGTAGGTACTCGAAGATACATAATTCGACTACATCGAGCCTGTATTTGGTGGATCTAGCTATAGATCTGACTGACATATACCTCTTAGAACAGTGCGAAACCCCTATGTACTTTCGGCGAAACAAGCTTTTTTCAATCCTCTCATGCTTTTCGGAGAGCTAAAATCAGGAAAAAATGGAAGTGATCATCGTTCTCGCCATACTTGAAATACCCTTCGGTGAAATTTTCAGCGAAATGGGTGACATCAAAATTCTATTGCCCAATGTATGCAGAGACATTCTATCGCGTTCTGCGTCATATGTATATATTCATTCATTCATTCATTCTTTATTCCGTGCACACATGATATCAAAACAATGATGATTGCGGATATGCATGGACTATCTTTCTAGTGGCGGTGTGTTTATGAGCGAACGGTCGCTTAAGTATGAGGGGAAGGGAAAGGGAGGGGGGGAGGAATGATTGATAAATATGAATTAGTTATTCAACTATCAAAAACATGAGAAAGAGGCACAATAACATGAATAGGCAAGTTCAGTACATTCTTTTTGACTATCTTGCTATTAGGTTCTTTTACCATTTCGTAATCCAAAGAATTCCATACTGATAATTGACGAGAAACACATATAGATAAGAAAGACTGGTTGATATTATTAGGCATAACAAGACGCAGAGGATGAGAATGTCGGGAAAAGCGATCAACGGCAGATATCTGATATAAATTTTTAGTATCTATTTCACACTTCTGATGTATACATTTATGAATGAAAGTATATATGCTCAGTCTTTTGAAGAATATGCTCAGTCTTCTGAAAAAGCTTATACTGCCGGCCGAACAGTCTCACGTGCTTCCCATCCGGGATCTATCATGGTTTTTGCTGGCATCTGCTCCACGGCTCGAACTCCCCTCTCTTTCTCCAGAAAAGAGGCCAAAATAAATACGGAAGTGTACATCTTGGAGATCCTCGAACATCATGTGAAGCCTTGGGCCCAGAGGCACTTCGGGACACGGAACTGGACGTTCCAGCAGGACGGCGCTTCTGATCATACCGGCAAGAAGACACACGAGTGAATATCACAGAACTTTTTTTCTTTCATCGCCGCCAAAGAATGGCCTGATAATAGTCCAGATTTTAATCCAGTGGACTTCTCCATCTGTAAATAAGAGTATTCCCTACTCCTCGTTGATCTCAAGCAACGGATTTTTATACCGAGCAGAGAAGCGAATTGTTCGTATAAACTTGTGCAGAAATCGTGTTGTGTGACGGGAACCGAACCCGTGACCTTTCGCATTCCGGGCGAATGCTCTCCGAACTGAGCTACACACGCACACATGATAATGCACATGTTAAGGCCCATACAACATGCCCCCTCTCGAGGTTTAGGTTCAGAGGTCTAGGCGCCTTTGTTTCTGCAAACTAGATCAGGCTCGTGTTTTCTTCTTTTTTGTTTTTTTTTATTGTTTTTTTCCCTCGTTCTCCTCCCGGTTCAGCCCCAATGTAAATTAGAGTATTCGCTACTCCTCGTTGATCTCAAGCAACGGATTTTTATTTCGAGCATAGGAGCGGATTGTTCGTAGAAATTTGTGCAAAATTCGTATGGTGTGACGGGAACCGAACCCGTGACCTCTCGCATTCCGGGCGAATGCTCTTCCAACTGAGCTACACGCACACATGATAATGCACATTTTAAGCCCATACAACACATCAGCCGCGCCTTTGATCTATACGAGATCAGATCATCGCAGAGATGATCTCGCTGATTTGAAAAAATATCACATTATCGGTATGCTCATCTATTTGCCAACAACAGAAATCTTTGGATTTGTCTTGCACGGAAGTGCCTTTGATTTAAACTAAAAACGCGTTAGATTTTCAGCACGTGGTGTTTTTTTTGTAGTATATGTACAAACTAAATTCGTGGGTATATGTTGTCGTAGTTCCTTTCCGTAGTAGTCAGGATGTTTCTTACCTCCCGCACAGTTTTTCCGTGCTCATAGATTTCAGTGCTTTTCGGGTTTTTTGGAGAGCGCATAAATTGTTTACTACCCGCAGTGCGGGTGAGAGAAATACCCTGGTAGTCTATCCGTTCCGTAAAATGGATCATGGTTGTCTCGCGTTGTGGCTTTAGCACAAGGCTCCGCTCTACTTCGTAAGGGGTGGGGGGGGGGGCGTTTTTCGGTTACGTTTTCTGGTGCGGTGTGTTTTTGAAGTACTGTAGCGAATACGATGGGGGTCTAAAGAAAGGAAGGGAGCCCTAAGAAAAAATATTTTTTTTAAAATATAATTTTCTTGTATTCATGGCTGACTTGTACAAGTTAACGTTCAAATTTATTTATTTATTTCAACACATAATTATATGTGACATCACGTTGGAGGATATGGCGTGAAGTTAAAACTGAGACAGGGAAAAGTATAGAAAAAAAATTATAGAAAAATGATGGAATATGATTATAAATGGAAATGAAGTTATTTAAACAACAACAATAAAAAAACAAAAGAACGACCGAATTTGTAGTTTTTGTCGAGAAAGTTTCAAAACTTATAAATTATAAAAACTTATAAACACAAACATCAAGGATCCTCAGTAGATTAGGTATAAAGAATTTAAAACTTCAATTACAATCAAACAGTACAAAGAATTTAAAACTTTAATGATACTGTTATTAAATATTTCTTATTCAATTAACTTGATAAGGCCGATGTATGGAGGTGCGTAATTCGAAAAAAAAAACAGACCGTTAATTTAAAAGGCCTTCTCCCCCTATGAAGTGAAGTGCGGCCTCCCGAAGTAAATTGCGGCCCCACGAAGTAAAGTGCGGCCTCCCGAAGTAAAGTGCGGCCTCCCGAAGTAAAGTGCGTCCTCCCGAAGTAAAGTGCGGCCCCCCTCCCATAGTAAAATTGCGCCGTACTGCTTTGCCGATTTATTAAACTAAAACTCGAGATAAAAACAACAAATAACGACGCAAATCATCAAAGAATGCTGAATTGTACGAAAAAGTTGAGAAAAAACAACAAAAATCGCTAATAAACTCATCAAGTTTCAATTTATCTAATGTTTTTACGCAGAATAACATCACTCAATAATGATATATATTTCTGTGATCACAAGTGATCACCTAGCCGTATTTTAGAGGACGAAGTATAACAATTTTGGCTAGTTGCCAATGTTTTGACTGCGTAGCCTCTCGGCTGCTTATCAGTTTAGGCTCATGATTAATTTATTATTCATCTTCGTTATTCTCGTCCCAGCTCGGCTTCCTCGCCGCGTCGCTGGTTTGTTAGTTAATTGTATAATGTTTATATATGATTAGTTTGCCTAGACATTGTAGTCATAGTTAGAAGTAGTTTAAAATTATTAATTTCCTTGATCGTTTTCTAGCGATTTAGCCATTTCTTAGCTATTTCTAGCTTTAGCTCTATTTCTAGCTTTCTAGCTATTTATCGTTATTACGTTGCTTTCTATTTCTCGTTATTCGAGCTTGCCTTTCTCTTACTCTTCCTAGTCTCGTCTAGGTATTTTGGCGTGACAGCCGGTAATTTTTCGCGTGTTAATGTTCGTGCGCGGCTCTGGTTGTTTCCGGTCTGTCCCCCCTGGTTTAATTACCCAAGTTTGAGATCCCGTTATCGCGTTCCGCTCTTGCTTCCCCCCGGTTCCTCTCTCTCTCTTCCGGGTCTCTCGCGCTCTCCCTCCGGTTTACTTCCCCCGACCAATGGGCTAATACGTGGTTGTGAGCCGAAAGCCGCCACGGAAGGGGTAGTGAGCCGAAAGCCGCCCCAGGTTGTGAACCAGAACCGGCCTGAGCCGCTCTCTCCAGTGTTTGTTGCAGTAGTTTTACCAGTCCTCTCCTGTTTGGCCATCTCTTCATCATTCAATTGATTGAATAAATTTTATTCTGTGAACCGCGTGGCAGGCAATCTACTTCAAGGCTTCAGGGCCGCAAGTATCTCATCCAAAAACAGCACTGGGCATATAGGCGAGACCGTGCCCAGTGGCTAATCTTTACATGGTGCATCGGTCACAAGGCGGAGAATGGACCAGAAGACTACAGAGCAACGATCTCAAAAGGAGATCAGGGATCCTTCACTGGGCATAGAGGCGAGTCCGTGCCCAGTGACGAAGAGCAGCAGTCGACTAGGCGTAGCCGGCGAGTCCGCGCCTAGTCTCAAGAACATGACTGGAGAGCAGATAATCGCGGTTTCGATCAATGAAGACCTGCACGAAGTCATGAGGAGGGCTGAATGCGTTCTCATGACAAGAGGCGAGGGCGAACACCGGTCACTGGCAAAAAGCGTCAAGAAAGACCTAGAAATCGTCGCGGAAAGCTACTACAAGAGCATCGCGGACTGGACGAAGGCTCTAAAGAAGGAAGCAAAGGACGACGCCTGCATCCAGCAATGGATAAATGAAGCAGTAAGACAGAGAATGCCGAGCCTGCTGAAAGTCACCGTCGAGCGTACAACGGCACAATTAACGCTGTTAACGCAAACGAAAGAAGCGGCTACAGTTCAACCGTCCTCCCCCGAAAGAATAGAGCGATCCAGCGGAACAATTAGGCTACCTCCTCTTCCCAACCCGACATTACCCATTTTCAACGGCAATCATCTGGAGTTCCCAGCTTGGTGGGAGTGCTTCCGAGAGATGATTGACGCAAGGCATGACATATCGTCAGCTGAGAAAATGGCGTACTTGCGGGCAAGTGTTACGGACACGGCGAAGATGGCGATACACCAATTATCAGCAAGTGGAGATGCCTACGCGGACGCAATTCGCCTTCTAAAAGAGAGCTTCGGAGCCAGCAAAGCAGAAGAGCGACTGATCTTAACCCAAATAGAAGGAACCGAAGCAGAAAATGACTCATGGAACAGTCAACTGATAATGGTTCTTTCTTTGAAGGGAGCAGTCGCAAACTTGGCAAGAAACAGACCGGAACTTCAAAAGGACTTGACACTACAACAGATCCTAATGAGAAAGTTCCCAAGCGGTACTCAAGACCATCTGCTAAAATATATCTACAAGACGGATGAAGTAAATGTATCTTCCCTACTGAATCAGGCGGAAAGTCTGATTAAAGAGGAGATTTTCATCGCTCAAATGAAGGCCGGTCAGACGAAGCAGAAACCCAGCAAGTACGCATGTCACGTCATCGAAGCGGCAATACCAGACAACAGGCCTCGGAAATACACCCGGATAGACTCACAAACAGAAGCCAGGAAACAATGCGTCTTCTGTTCGAAACACAAGCTCTCCTGGGAATGCCGAAAAGTGCCGACGGTGAAGGAAAGAACCGACTTCGTAAGAAGCAAAGGATGGTGTTTTGCCTGTCTACAGCCCGGTGGAACAGCGCACGAATGCAACGAACGCTGTCCTTGTTGCGATGGACCTCACGATATCGCCCTGTGCTTCAAGATGATGATCGATAAGAACTCGAAGGAAAATCAAAGTTATGCCAAAAGAGATCGGCGAGTCGAAGAAAATCAGCACAACCCTGAAAGCTCAGAACGAAGGGATTACTCCGAGGAACCAAAAAGTAGTGGAAGCCCACAGTCACATCACATAGGGCAAATCTACTCTATTACGCCTCAGAGAGAATGGCAAACTCGTCTGCAAACAGGGAAGCTGACCATCGCCGGATCTCATCGAAAAAAGATCGACTTCATCATAGACTCAGGTTCTTCAATAAGTCTCGTTTCAAGAAAATTGGCAGAAAACATGAAGTTGAAAGAAGTCATAAGAACTTCGGCCAATCTTCGAGGCCTCGGCGGAATTTCAACAGGAACCAAGGAATACTCGTTCTACGAAGTCCCTCTTCAAGGCATAGACGGATCCGTCATCAAGGTGGAAGCCGTGGGCCACTCGGGACCCTTAACCGCTACAATGAAGAACATCGCTCTTCCCAAGGAAGATGCTGCTTCGATAAAAAGAAGAAAGTTGCTTCTAGCGGACAATTACACCAGCTCAACTGTCGCGAAGCCAGTACTCTTACTGGGGATGAATGAGAGCTTAAAAGTACTCCACATGAAGAAGAAACCTATCAAACTTCCAAGTGGGTACACTCTCGTCTCGTCCAGGTTTGGATGGATCGCAGCAGGCAAACCAGAGTTGATTACGTTCAACTCAAGCAGGGAAAGGGATGTTTCAGAAAAGAAAAATTACTCCCAAATTCTGCAAAACTCCCACCCGAGACAGAATCCAGTGACAGGCGTCGAAAACAGCACCTCGGGCGCCCAGCCTCGCCTCAAGGCGACCTCATCAGAGGCTGCGGATCATCACGTACTGACCTGGCACGTCAATATGCGTAACCATGGGATCTTAAAGAAGGCACCTGAGGAGCAGGAAATACCGGGACCGTATACCAAGGAATCAAATTCCTCCACGGCACACATATTTCCCGGAAGAAAGAAAGCGGGAAAATTTCGTAAGAAAGGGCACAGTGTTGTAATGAGAGACAAAGTTGACACATTGGAATCGCTCCTGCAGTCCTTGTCATCTCGCATCGATGGGATGGAAAAGAACCTGAGCCAACCATTTCTCAGAGATTCGGATCCACCTCAAACTGAAAGTGATCCGGGTACGCGTCTGTCTCAAGAAATTCTGGAGTCATCAGTCCCCGGTCGTCCCTCGAAAGCCGATCAAGAGAGAAAACTTCGAAGAACGACCCCTCGAAGCACTGCCAACTCGTCTCCTATCACAGCCAAAGGTGAAGTTTGTTTTATTTGTGATTCCTTAGGACACACAGCAGTAGCCTGTCGTGCTATTAGTAAACTAGGAGAACGTAGGAAAATTCTTCTAGAAAAGAATAAGTGCCTTTGCTGCCTCCAATCTGATTTCAGGGGCCACCGCTGTCCCCCGGCCGGGTGCCCATTCTGCTCGGCTTCGAAAGCGGCACCGCACCACGGCGCGCTGTGTGCAGAAAACCCATTCATAAATAAATATTAGTTTTGCCCGGGCCCCAATGTGATCACAAGTGATCACCTAGCCGTATTTTAGAGGACGAAGTATAACAATTTTGGCTAGTTGCCAATGTTTTGACTGCGTAGCCTCTCGGCTGCTTATCAGTTTAGGCTCATGATTAATTTATTATTCATCTTCGTTATTCTCGTCCCAGCTCGGCTTCCTCGCCGCGTCGCTGGTTTGTTAGTTAATTGTATAATGTTTATATATGATTAGTTTGCCTAGACATTGTAGTCATAGTTAGAAGTAGTTTAAAATTATTAATTTCCTTGATCGTTTTCTAGCGATTTAGCCATTTCTTAGCTATTTCTAGCTTTAGCTCTATTTCTAGCTTTCTAGCTATTTATCGTTATTACGTTGCTTTCTATTTCTCGTTATTCGAGCTTGCCTTTCTCTTACTCTTCCTAGTCTCGTCTAGGTATTTTGGCGTGACAGCCGGTAATTTTTCGCGTGTTAATGTTCGTGCGCGGCTCTGGTTGTTTCCGGTCTGTCCCCCTGGTTTAATTACCCAAGTTTGAGATCCCGTTATCGCGTTCCGCTCTTGCTTCCCCCCGGTTCCTCTCTCTCTCTCTCTCTCTTCCGGGTCTCTCGCGCTCTCCCTCCGGTTTACTTCCCCCGACCAATGGGCTAATACGTGGTTGTGAGCCGAAATCCGCCACGGAAGGGGTAGTGAGCCGAAAGCCGCCCCAGGTCCCGGGTTGTGAACCAGAACCGGCCGCTCTCTCCAGTGTTTGTTGCAGTAGTTTTACCAGTCCTCTCCTGTTTGGCCATCTCTTCATCATTCAATTGATTGAATAAATTTTATTCTGTGAACCGCGTGGCAGGCAATCTACTTCAAGGCTTCAGGGCCGCAAGTATCTCATCCAAAGACAGCACTGGGCATATAGGCGAGACCGTGCCCAGTGGCTAATCTTTACAATTTCAAATAACTTATAAGAAAAAATTGTAATTAAAAAAATTAATAATTTTTTTAAAGGATATTAAATTTTATTATTAGATTATGAAAAGGCAATAAATACGGTAGGTTCTTTCGAGCACTATTTTAATTTGGAAAGGTAGACAGGATATGAAATCCTTTCTTCTCCTACTTTGACATACTGTTTCACTTTCTCTCTCCATGTCATCGCATAGTTCCCGGATCAATTCCCCTGATAGTCCCCTGATTCTATTCCTAATATTGTATTGAAAAAATGTCGCTTTGTCCTGATTAAACCATTATGTATCCTATTCAATAATAGCCTTCTTACTGGCTCTGTTCCCCTACTATGGAAGAGATCTATAGTAAAACCAGTACACAAGAGCAATTCCCGGAATCTAGTTACCAATTACAGACCTATTTCTCTATGCTGTTCTTTATCAAAAGTTATGGAGAAAATTATTGTTAAGGAAGTATCTTGCTATTTAGAAAAAGAGAACCTTTTATCGCCCTACCAGGCTGGTCTTAGAGCTAGGAGGTCAACTGTGACCTCTTTAGTTGAATCTCATTCGTTCATTGTTGACTCGTTATCCCAAAGCATCCCTATCGATATAATATTCCTTGATATCAGTAAAGCATTTGATTATGTTGATCATAGATTACTTCTAAATAGGATAGCATCTTTTGGTATCTCTTCTCCAATCGTTAAATGGTTAACTGATTATCTTGTTGGCCGCTCACAAACAGTTATGATCGATAATAGTCTATCTGACCCAATTCCCGTAATATCAGGTATACCTCAAGGATCACCTTTAGGCCCGTTGTTATTCTTGTTGTACATCGACTCTGTTAAAGAAGCTATCCCCGATTCTATCAAATTTTGCTTATTCGCTGATGATATAAAGATAATGGGACGCGCTACCTCTTGTAATTATATCCAACTAGCTTTGAATCGTATAACCGATTGGTGCCTAGAGTGGAATTTGTCTTTATCCATATCTAAGTGTAATGTACTTCATCTCGGATCATCCAATTCTCGCAGCGTCTATTACATGAACAGTCAACCTCTAGTAGTTGGTAGAGTTGCCAAAGATCTTGGTGTAATCATATGTGATCGTTTCTCTTATCGTAATCATGTTGAAGACAAATGAACCAATCTGAGACTCATCACTGATTGCAAGGTGATTCCGAGCGATAACGTCTCCTCGCAGCACCATCCAGTTATAATCGATCTCCGATTTTCCCAGAAGCAATGCAACGTAAAGCCTCTGAACGAAGTTTCTCGGATAAAATGGTGGAAGGTACGTGACAACAAGGTTCGCTTCATGCATCAGCTTCTTCTCGCCCTATCCCCGGACACTCTCCAAAAAACGTTCCCTGACTCCATTGAGGAGCACTGGAGGTTCGTTCGAGACAAGATGAAGGCGGTAGGAGAAGTCACTCTGGGCTTAACAAAACCAGGTCGCAAACGCATTGTAGACAAGGAGACATGGTGGTGGAACGAAGACGTTCAAACTGCTGTCAAGGAGAAGAAAGTGGCTCTCAAGCAATGGAAACGATCCGGAACCGAAGCTGACCGAGCTCTGTACCTATGTATGAAGAGAGAAGCTAAGAGAGCCGTAGCGAAGGCACGCTCCTCAGCCATCCAAGAAATCTACAGTAAGCTCGACACGCCTCAAGGAGAGAAGGAAATTTTCCGGATTTGCAAAGCACGAGCCACAGCAGCAAAAGACCTTTCTCACGTGCGGACAATCAAGAACCGGGACGGCATACTACTCCGATCCAATGTCGAAATTTGTCAGCGATGGAGAGAACACTTCGAGGAAATCTCGAACATCGAGTTCGACCACCCTCCCGTCCCGCTGTCCCTACCAGTAGAAGGACCAGTTCCCACCATCTCAGAGATTGAAGTAAGAGAAGCCCTTCAGAAAATGAAGCACGGAAAGGCATGTGGGCCAGATGATCTTGCCGCCTCTGCATGGAGACTCGCAGGTGATTGTGGACTTTTCCATCTTACGACCCTCTTTCAAAAAGCCACTGCTCGCCTGGAGTATCCCGAAGACTGGAGTAGATCATCTACAATACCCATCTACAAAGGAAAAGGAGATGTCACAATATGCTCCAACTACCGGCCGATAAGAATCATTCCTCATACCACAATGATCTTGGAAAAGATCATCGAAGCACGGCTCCGCAAAATTGTAAGCACAACCGTCAATCAGTGTGGCTTCGTCAAAGGAAGTGGAACAACAGATGCTATTTTCGCCATTCGTCTTTATCTAGAGAAACACAGGGAAAAGGCGAAGTCAGTCCATTGCGCTTTCCTTGACTTGGAGAAAGCTTTCGACCGTGTGCCTCATGAGCTGATATGGTTCTCTCTTCGAGACCACCTAGTCCCAGAAGACTACATAAGATGGATTCAAATGATGTATACTGACTCTAGAAGTACCGTGAGAAGTCCAGCGGGTACTTCGGAGTCATTCAAGGTTGCTGTAGGAGTTCATCAAGGTTCCGCCCTTTCCCCCCTGCTCTTTATACTGATAATGGACACGATCACCAGAGATCTACAAACAAGCCCTCCGAAAACTCTACTGTATGCTGACGACGTTGTGTTATGTTCCAACACAACAGAGGACTTGGAGAAACAGCTAGGAGAGTGGAACGAACGCTTCAGTGACTATGGTCTACGACTAAACCTCCAAAAGACTGAGTACTTGGAAATGGGAAAAAGTACTTCGAATACCTCGAATACCATCAAAGTCAAGAACACCGAACTCCGGAAAGTGGATGGCTTCAAGTACCTCGGATTCTACATCACCGCAGACCTAGACCCCAAGGCTACAGTTGCTGCGAGAGTCAATGCTGCCTGGCTCAAATGGAGAGAATCAACCGGTGTACTATGCGACAAGCGAATGCCTGACAGACTGAAAAGTAAAATTTACCGATCAGTTGTCAGACCAGTAGCGTTGTACGGCCTCGAATGTTCTCCATGCACAGCAAAGACTATACAGATGCTGCATGTTATGGAGATGAAAATGCTGAGATGGAGCCTCGGACTCACTCGTCTAGACATGGTGCGAAATGAAACCATCCGAGATCGTCTGGGCATCGCCCCTATATCTGAAAAGCTTCGAGAGTCAAGGCTGAGATGGTACGGGCACGTGATAAGATCAAATCCCTATTCCGTTTCTCAATCGTCCTGGAACCTCGAAGTAGAGGGCAAAAGACCCAGAGGCAGACCCAAAACTAGGTGGCGAGACTGCATCGAAGTAGACATGAACACGACCGGGCTGAAGACTGAAGACGCAGCTGATCGGGTGAAATGGCGTGGTGCAGTCTACAAAGCGGACCCTGCCCGGCGGCGGGATAAACGCTAGGAAGAAGAAGAAGAAGAAGTTGAAGACAAATGTAAAAAAGGCTCTGCTCTTGTTAACATGGTGTTAAAAGCCTTCAAGTCACCATGTCCGCCTCTTTTAACTTCAGCTTTTAAAATTTATGTCAGACCTGTTCTTGAATACGCTAGTGAGTTATGGAATCCCTCATCCCCCGGCTTAGTAAAACCTATTGAAAAAGTTCAGCGGTCGTTTACGAGAAGAATCCTAGCAAGATCTGGCCATTCCAGACTTCCCTATTCACAAAGAATCTCCATGTTAGGCCTAGAAACTCTTGAATATCGTCGTGCTATATCTGACCTTTTATTTATTCATAAATGTGTCCACAAAAAATGTGAACTTGAAACTATGAACTTGTTTCAGTTGTCTGCAGTACAGAGATTTTCTCGCCATTCTCATGAGCTCAGGCTAAAAACACCTCATAATATTAGCAAATGTTCTATTTCTACATGTGTTTCTCGCCAGCTATCAGTATGGAATTCATTACCTTTTGAGATCGTCAGTACACCTAATACTGCTAGTTTCAAAAAACAATTATTATCTCTGCCTACTGAAAAGATATTACCTAAACCTTTCGTTCATGACTAATATAATTGTCGATTTTAAGTATATCACCCTCCCCCCTTTTTCATCTATACCGCAACCCCTAAACACCGCCACTTAGAAGAAAGTCCATGCATTTAACTTTGTTTTTGTTTGTGTTTTCATGATATCTCATGTGCTTGGAATAAAGAAATGAAATGAAATCTATTCCGCCGCGCGAGAGGTCTGAGAGCAATAATCGCATCTCAATTTTTTCAGTTATGATAACACTGATACGATGATCCCATTTATTGAAGGATAGAGGGATGTAGAAAATGAATCATGCGATCTCTCATCTCACCATTGAGTAGATTAAAGGAGCGGCTGGTCTACCCTGGAGAGTGAAGCTTGCGCTTAAACCCAAACCTTCTTGACCGATCTCAAGACTTCGCTTGAGCGGCGAGCATGGGACCGAATTCCCCAGGAAGTTTTGCGGTTCGTGGTGACTGCCAATTTCCATCGTCTGGATGCTGTCATTCGCAAAAGAGGAGGTAATTTCGAGTGAAAGTCATATATTATTCTCATATGAAAGATAATAATTTGTTAAAGAGTAAGTGGGATTTCGCTCACATGAAAGGAAAATATGCGGTAAATTCCGTGTCACCAAATATGTTAATCCCCCTGTAGTCTACATGCAATCGACTATCTCACATTATGAACCAGATAACCATAGGGATTCTTTCGAATCAATGAAACTTCATCTTCCACGACATTGAGAACGGAGTGTTTGAATAAAAATGAATCAAATATGAAGAGAGACAAAGAGGAAGTTAGAGAGCGAAAGAGCGAAATTTTCATCAGAGCAAAATTTTGAGCAGAATTAAAATGTACATGTTAGGGTAAGTGAATTTCTGAAGAAAAAATTCGTTCCAGATTTGTATACAATGCATAAGCTCCACCTCTATTTATTTTTCCACCTCTCTCTCTTTTCAATCTCTCGCTCTTACTTTTTCTCCCTTTTTCTATCACTATTTTTCTCTCTCTCACTTTCTTCTCTCTTACGCTGTCACTCTTACTTTTTTTTATATCGCTATGCCTCTCCCATATATTCTTTTCCTTTCTCTCTTATTTCATCATCACAAAATTCTGTGGAGCTGACTTCTTTTGCAACAGCAACGAACATTTAAAGTTGCTGAGATTACAAGCTTAGTCATTGAGCTCCGAAGTAGAAAAAAGCGTATTATTAACAGCTCTTGAAAAAAAGCTCGATTTTTGCAGTTTTATTCTTCACAAAACCTTGCTTTTTATATATATATTCATATTCTTTATTCCGTGCACAAAAAAGGTTGGGGGTAAATGGAAAAGAAGAGTAAAAGGGAGCGAAGCACGGACTGGTTCTGCCTGGTAAAAGCCGGCACCTGAAAGGCTGTTGGGCAGTGGTGCAGTGGTACTTTACATTAAGATATTTAATTAAAAGTCAATTTGGGAACTGTTTTTGTTGCAATATCAAGATAAAAAACTTTTAGTCTTTCACAATCGGTTTCGGAAGAAGTGAACTGAAGGGAAGCTTACTAAGGCTAACGGCAAACGTATCACTATTAGTTATTGAAACTGTTTCATAGGGTAGGTTGTTCCATACATTAATGGCTCTAGAGGCAAAGGTTGATTTATTAGACATGTTTTTGATTTTAGGAAGTGATAATCTCAAACAATGAGTATTTTTCAAGTTCATAGAAAGAGGAGATATTTTGAAAAGAGATAAGTAATCTATTTTTATATTGGAATGTACAAATTTATGTAAAAATACAACGTCATGTACTATTCGCCTGTATTCAAGTGATTTTAATCCTAAAAATGAAAGACGTTGAGAATAAGTCAGGTCCGATTGACCATTTCTTTGTAAAACTCTTCTTGAAAAATATCTTTGAACATGCTCGATATCATTAATTTAGCCAATCAAAATAGGCGACCAAATTTCACTACCATATTCTACAATGGGTCTAATATAAACAGTGAATGCGCGAGTAAGAACTGGTAAAGAAGTAGTTTTGAACGCTTTAAGGAAACGATTGACTAATGACTCAGCATTTTTTTTGTTTTAGGAAAATATGCTCGTGATAAGAAAGTTTATTGTCGGTCACAACTCCTAGGTCTTTGATAGCATCAGAAACTGGAAGGATTTGATTGTTTAACAAGTAGCTAGTGGGAGAATGTTGTTTACCAAAATGGACTACAGTAGATTTGGTAATAGATAACTTGAGGTTCCATTTATCACACCAAGAAGATATTACAACTAAGGCCTCTTGAAGGTCAGACGAAAGGTTAGGGACTACAGCAAATAGTTTTATATCATCAGCAAACATGCAGAAGCGTATAGTAGAAGGAATAATCAACTTAATGTCATCAATGAAAATAAGAAACAAAAGGGGACCTAGTGTAGATCCCTGAGGAACCCCGCTTACCATAGGAACAGGGGGGGACATAACATCATCCACGATAACTTGTTGAGATCTGTCTTTTAAATAATTTATTAACCAAGCTAAAAGTTTACCGGTAATCCCAATTGCTTCTAATTTTACAATTAGTAATCTATGATCAACGCTGTCGAAATCTTTCGAACTGTCCAGAAAAATAGCATCAACCGAAAAACCATTACCAAGAGCATTGAAAATGTAGGAATGAGATTCAGCAAGGGCAGTTATAGTAGAACGGGCCCGGCGAAAACCAGTTTGAGATGGTGAAAGAATATTATTTTGTTCTAAATAGGATGTAAGAGAATCATAAAGTATTTTTTCCATAACTTTCGAAACGGAAGAAGTTAAAGAAATAGGGCGATAGTTTGAGACCGATGAAGTTGATTTGCTTTTATGAATTGGTTTTACGATCGCCGTACGCCAGGTATTTGGTACAATTCCTGTTAAAAGGCTGTTGTTAAATAGAATTTTGAGTGGCTTAATGAGAGCGAATTTACATTTCTTCAAAACTAAGTTGGGAATATTATCGGGAGTGGTATTGACTTTATTTTTTAGAGAGTTAAGAGCTTTTAAGATCATTTCATCTGTAATTGTTCCAAGAGTGAATGATGTAGAACACTGCGGTATTTCCAATTCAGAAAGGGGGTAACCGATGGAGATGAGAAAACGGATTCAAAATGAGTGGCGAATTCAATAGCTTTCTGTAATGGGTTTATAATTGTTTCGCCTTGATGACTTACAAGAGCAGGGATTGAGTGAATTTTCTGTTTAAATCTATCATTACAATAAGAATAAAACTTACGGGGATTTTTAGAAGAAAGTAAGCGAGATTCTTTCAGAGTTTCGAATTCATGTAATTCTCGTGAAAGTCTTTCATCTAGACGAGCACAATATGCAGAATGAGGCGCTTTTTTAGATGCACTTTGAACTCTTTTTAATAGTCTGCGGATATGGAGAGGGTAGGGATGAAGATCATCCCCGGGATGAATACAAGGTACTAATTTATCTAATAAGTTATTGAGAAAAGACACTAAATAATTATTTGCTTAATGAGGATCTAAGATAGATAGAGCCCTCGTCCAATCATGAGAAGAAATGTAGAATTGTAATAATAGCCAGTTAACCTTTGAATACAAGCGAATAGGTTTTGTGAGAGGCTGACTAGTGTAGAAGAAGTCTAGAGTGAAAATGAGAAAGGGGGGGTTGAAAAAAATTGCAAAAAGGGGTTGAAACGTTACAGGAGCTAACTATTGGTTGATTACTGAGAACTAGATCAAGAATATTATTTTCTCTCGTAGGTTCAAGAACGTACTGGGTGAAAGAATTGTCGCAAACCCGCGATAGAAATAGAGCATTGGAATTAGAGCCATTAGAAGTAAGATTATTCCAATCAATATTTGGGAGGTTGAGATCACCTAAAATTACAGTAGGATGCAGGAAATTAGTACTAGAGCTGGATTCCAAATAATCTAAAAGAGAAATGGTAGTTGAAAAGGGACAAGAGGGAGATCTATAAATATTGATAAGACGTATTTTGGAAGAATTAAAATTAGAATAAACATGTACACAAATTGCTTCACAATGATCTTAGAGATGAAAACAGGAGACAAATGAGAGGAGACTAATAAAAGAACCCCTCCACCTCTAAAGCATTTATCAGTTATTCTATCAGACCGAAAACCTGAATAGGAAGTTTTTACCGTTAGCATTTCGTTCACTTCATCATCAGTTAACCAGGTTTCAGAAAAGGCTAAGATATTATAAAGCTTAGAGTTAAGTAGTAAATGTAAATCATATAATTTATTTCTAAGAGATCTTGCATTACAAGAAAAACAGTTCAAAAAGTGACCCTTAGGAAAAGAAAAATTAGAGTTACCACCGCATCCACTGACCTATTTCCTTTGAGAATGACGGCTCGTTACGTTCGCAAAAGAAGGCGGGCTCACTACTTGATTCTCGTCTTCACTTTGGCGTAAAAAGGGTCTCGGATGGGTGTATCGGTGTAAATCGATGCCTCGAACTCCCCATTCAATCCGGCCAGCGATGGTGTTTCTTTCCCTCGCAATGTCCTTTGCTTCTCTCTCCATTTGCAGTTCAGTCGGTGTTAGATCTTCACGAATGTAAGAGCGTGGAAAAGGCTTCAAAACATTCGGACGACGGAGGCGAATCTTTTTGAGAGCGGCAGTCCTCAGCTCAGGGGACGGCAAGCGGATCTTGAGCACTCGACGCTTCTTTTCCGCGTTGCCGAAACGGAAGTGAGACACAGTGTTGTTAGCAAGGGCTGCAGAGAGTTCCGGGAGATCAAGTTCCTGGAAGAGGCTGGAGATGAACGTAGAATCAGCTTCATCAGTCGCAGACGAGGAGTCCTTTTCTGGCATTCCTACGCACACGAGATTCCTGCTCTTTTCATTGGTCATCTCTCTATCTTCTTTCAGAGCACTCCTAACCGCAGAGAATGCCAGAAATTGCGCGGAAGGCTTTGCTGGTTCAGGAATAGGAGTCTGCGGAGGAGAAGTTGAAGATGCATGTTGAAGAAGAGGGAGGAGAGACGTTACCGTCATCATCATGCGGTTTACAGCTTTGACGAGTAGAGAGACTTGCTGCGTCAGTGCTGTGATGTCCGATGTTTTCCGAAGAGAAGTTTTCGCTGTTCGAGCGAAATGCAGTTTTCTCATTTTAGAGTAGAGAGTTGTAGATTAGGCGGCCGCACGAGGGCAAGAATGAGGGCAAGAATGATGGTTTTTATGGTTTTTTTTTTATGGTTTTGGTTTTTTTTCAAGAATTATGTTTTTTTTCTTCTTTTTTTTTCAAGAATTATGTTTTTCAAGTTTTTTTTCAAGAATTATGGTTTTTTTTTTCTTCCTCTTCTTGTACAATACTAAGTGTGTGTTTTTTTTTGTTGCTAGAAGACTTCTGCAAAACATAATGTAAGACGGTAATTATCAAAGTTTTCTTAGTGTTTTGCTATTTTGAGCATTTTACTATTTTATACAATTTTTCTTATCTTTCTTATTTCATGTTTTCATTTTCATAAACCACAGAGAGATGAAATTGGTAAGATTTATGGAAGCAGTTTCCGTATCTCGATGTGTGTCTGATGAATTCATTTCCGAGACCGTCCTTCGCACATAAATATTTTATGCAGAATTTTCAAAGGAAAACGTTGTGAATCAAAAATTATTCGGGCTACTCAACAAAAACGTAACTAGAATTTAAGCTGTTTCGGATTAATTGCCGAAGAAAAGAAATAACTTCATCAAACATCAAAGTTCGTGTCTTCACTCGAACATTATTAGTTTTCTTTTGAAATCTGAGGATTAAACGCCTCAAGTATTACTATGAAAATCTCAGTTTAGTCCAACAGTACATTTAAAGTACATATCTACAACTTTTGCCGATAATATACATAGATGTGTGAGGCAAATTCATTCAACCCTTATTTTCTCTTTCTTGCGTCATAGAGCGTATTTTCGTAGCTTCAAAAATTAAAAGTCGATTACTACTCGCAAACATTGGGGAAACTGCTCCCGCACTTCTTGAAACGGCTTCCAAAGTTTCCAATTTCCGATTTTAAGCTCTATCTAACGAAGACTGTGGTCTACAAATCACCAAGAAGGCTTAGTCAGGAAGGTGATTATTCTTGTGACCACGTCATTCTTGTGAATTAGCCCTCATTAAGTCACAGGTCGAATGGCATAGAAAGCTTGATAACAAAGATTTCATAAGTTGCGTACTAATAGATTTCAGTCGAGCCTTTGATGCCATCCCTTTGGAACATCTTATGAGAAAAATTGCTTCCTATGGTTTTTCAGGTTCACTACTGAGATTCATTGAAAGTTTCCTCTACAACCGAGAGCAAAAGATTCTAATTGGAGATGAATACTCCTCTCCGTATGCAACTCCTTCTGGCGTACCACAGGGAAGTTGTCTGGGACCGCTGCTATTTTTGTTGTACATAAATGACGTTCCAAAGTTAGTGCCTCAAGATTGTGCAGTAACTATGTACGCAGATGACGTTAAAATCTCAACTGTTAATAATCCAGGGCTCCTACAATTAGCCATAGACAAAGTCTCAAATTGGTCCAAACAATGGGGAATATCGATCTCAAGCACTAAATCTGTTATTATACAGTTAGGTAATTATCATCCTTCTCATTCTTCCTACTTGGACGGTAAGTTATTACCTCGCTCAAATATGGTGAGAGATCTGGGGGTCGAGTACTCGGATAGTTTGAGTTTTTCGCAGCATATTGAAAACATTAACAATAAAGCAACTGCTAGGTGCAGTTTTATACTTAGAACCTTCAAATCGAAGAACTGGTCTCTATACAAAAAGCTTTTCATCACATATGTGCGCCCTATGTTAGAATACTGCTCTACAATATGGACACCTAGTCAGAAAAACCAAATAAGTCTCTTAGAGAAGGTTCAACGTCGTTACTCCAAAATTGTTTGTAGGAGATCAGGGCTTTCAGAGATGTCTTATCCTGAAAGGCTTCGACTACTCCAACTAGAGTCTTTGGAGGAACGGAGAAACCATGATGATGACTTTTAAAATCATCACTGGCAGAACCTAAATACCCGCTGAAAGTCTATTCCTGTTTCCTAACCATGACTACAATCTACGAGGTCACAGATACCACCTTCTCATGCCTAAGCTGAAGTCTTCTAAGCACTCTAACATTCTGCCTGTGAGGGTAGTAGACAGATGGAATTCTCTACCAGACTCGATTTTCTCAGCTAAATCCATCAAAGCGTTTAGAACTCTGGTAGTAAGCCTATGATTAATTTTTCATAGGTAACACATAGTATTTTAATAGTTTTTTTTTCGTGTGTTTTTAAATGTGTTGTCCTAGTATCCTCTTTCTTTCTCATTTTAGTTAGTAAAGTGTCACGCATGTGTTAATTAGATTGTAACAGTTCGTTATTTGCTTCCTTGCCGGTCATTCATACACATCGCGATAAAATATTATTATTATTATGCAACAAAAAAAACCGAACCTTTTTTTAGTACAAAATAGACACTATTCGCTCGACAACAATAAATTATCTCTGAACAGCCTTGGCGTCGAGCAAAGACGCATGGAGAGATACTGAGGTCACTCTTCTCGAGCAATTTTCGAGCGATTGAGTGCGAGACAAAACACGAGTCAAGTTTGTAGTACAGGTATGCGTGAAGAGGAAATGGCACTGGTGCGTGCTGATAGCAAGAATGCTTGACTGCGGATGGGTAAAGGCTGTTTACTTCTATTCAATTCAAACGCTTTGTTCTCGATGTCATGAAGCGCCATTTATTCGAACGACTTCAGCTTCTTATCAGTGTTTGAGGTTGAGAAAGAGAACGTAGAATTTATACTGGAGTCTCGATTATGGTTTGGACGATACGGCCTCAAGGTGTCCAATTCCTGCTACAGACCGGAATCCTGCATTTTGGGTGATAGAAAAGAAGAGCGAGAAGTGAGTCAACCGCTCTCAGACGAGACGAATTGAAGTAATTAGCTAAGGCTGTAACAGAATGAAACCTCAGAGGATCGAAGCAAAAAGGGGAAATTTAGGACGAAGATGGAGAGACGACTTCATGCAGTACGTTGAAAACGAGTTTTTTTTAGAAAAGCCCGTAACAAAGAAGAATGGCTTAGAACGATGGCACAACATATTCTATGATATTGATAATAAAGCGTTTGAATGGAAATGAATTGGATTTGTGCAAGGCTACAAAAAAGATGCTACAATATGGAAAGTCCGGGTGCCATTAAAGCTTCAGATCACCGTGTATAACAATTTTTAGATACACAGAATCCAGATGCTGCCGTCAGTCTCCATCAAATTGCTTGAAATCCGATCACTCGCGCGAAAACGTCTTAAGACTAAACTTTCGGCTGGCTTTTGAACCTCTAATGTATTCCAGAGTGAATGTTTTACGCAAGCGATGTTTTGAAATTAGAAAAAAAAACTCATTGTCTTTCTTCATGAATTGATTCTGATTCCATCATCAAAACGATTGGTTTGAGTGTGAAAGCGTGGAAAGCTATTCTTTTGTGGCGACTGTTCATCGTGGAAAGTGTGAGAAAATTATGTTTGCATCACATCAAAAATTAATGAAAGATTTCATATATACACATATATATATATATATATATAATATATATATATATATATATATATTCGAAGCAGAATACTTTTCTAACTGACAAAATGTTTAAAAAAAACGAATTCAAAAATTGGAGTAATATTGAAATTTATTTTGAGTACCGGAAAAAAATTGCAACGCATGAAAGAACAGGAAATGGGAATGAGGAAGTTAATTTTCAAGAAACTTAATTTGGAATAAAATGAGACACGTTAAACTAAGAAATAACCTTTTTGGGTTTCAAATGAGACGAAGAAACGGAAGTTTTTTTTTAACTTTGACTTTTTTGTTACGCGAAAAGAATCACATGGTAGATAATCTTATGGTAGATACATACATCTTACAAAGAGAATATTTAGATAATATACGGGTAATCACAAATGAAACTGAACAATGAATCCGAGCGTCTATAAATACAATCGAGTGGATCTTATAGCAAAGATAAACATCCTACAATTAGTGCGAAGAGTTTTATATTGAATTTTTGATTTTGAGCGTCGAGTCGTGGAAACATTTAAATTATAAAATTTCTGAAAAAGAGTTACTCTACCAGATATAAGCTTGTTTAAAAGATGAAAATCGTTCGTTTCCCTCCTACTACTTAAGGTCTGAAGTCCAAGTTGGTATTGGAGATGAGCAAAAAACTCTCGGTAGATTTTTTTCTGAACGTCTTCGGAGTCTACATATACATATATAACTCATTACTCTTAAAATTAACGTTAATGTACTCTCTGGGCTTTTACTGATAAGCCCTCCCAGAGAGCACAGAAATCTGTCTGAGCTGGGGTGAAACAGATTTCTGTGAATAGCGTAGAAACAGTGAATTTTTATTTATGCTGAATTACTTTTATATCCTACTCTACAATAACAATAAGATAACCAAAAAAATGTGCAAAGGTAAACTTGAAATTTAGAAAAGCGAACTCTATAACAAAGTCAAAAAGACAAATCAAGCGTAAGGTTTTTTTTTGTCTTGGGTTTAAAATTTGGCCGTTCTGTTCCTGTAAGCCTCAATTTGATTACTAATCCAGTTTTTTTAAGTTTTTTTGTTTTTCTTTATAAAACTTAGATTCTTCTTCTTCTTCTTCCTAGCGTTGTCCCGCGATTGCAGGGTCCGCTTTGTGGATCTTCTTTCTCCACTTGTCCCGATCGAGGGCATCTTTCGGGCTTAGATGACTGGCTTTCAAGTCCGCATTGATGGTGTTTTGCCATCGCTGCTTCGGTCGCCCTCTCGGTCGCCGGCCGTCCACTTCGTTTCCGGTGATGCTCTGGTGACATGGCCGAACCATCTCAGCCGATTTTCGCGCATCTTCTCGTCGATGGAGTGACGCCAAATCTTCTCCTTATGGTCTCATTTGGTAGGTGCTCGCGGAGAGAGATTCCCATGATCCAACGGATCATGCGCATTTCCATAGTTTGTAGACGTCGCTCAACTGTTCTCGTAGTTGGCCAGCACTCGGTTCCATACAAAGCTACGGGGCGCACTACTGTACGATATATCTTTGACTTGAGGCGCAGAGGCATCTTTCGGTCGCATAGTACGCCTGTGAGATCTATCCATTTCATCCATGCTCCGTTGACACGTGACAGCACGTCAGAGTAGATGCCTCCGCTGGTCTGGATGTTCGATCCAAGGTAGCGGAAGCAGGTGGACTTCGTCAATTCTTCGCCGTTTACCTTGATGGTGTCGTCGGACGGTATTGTTTCCAAGTAATCCGTCTTTGAGGTATTCAGACGTAGTCCAAACTGACTGAGTCGGCTGCTCCAAGCCTGCACTTTTTGCTGAAGCTCCTCTTTCGTTTTAGCTGCCAGGAACACGTCATCCGCGTACAGGATGGTCCATGCAAGGTCACCCAGTAGGTCACGAGTAATAGTGTCCATGAGAAGAATGAAGAGGAAGGGCGATAGCGCTGATCCTTGATGTACGCCCACACTCACTGGAAAACTATCCGAGATTCCGACGGGACACCTAACGTTGCTCATGGCATCTACGTAGAGTAGCCGGACCCAATCAATTAGAAGTTCAGGCACTTCGTGGTCCCGAAGAGCGCACATGATGAGCTCGTGTGGTACACGGTCAAATGCTTTCTCTAGATCGAGAAAAGCGATTTGGAGTGGTTGCTGCTTCTCCCTGTGTTTCTCCATCAGCGGGCGAGCAGTGAAAACAGCGTCTGAAGTGCCTGTTCCTTTGACGAATCCACATTGGTTGCGTTGGAGCTTGACGATTTCTCGCAAGCGCTGTTCGAGGACACGTTCGAAAATTTTCATTGTATGGCAAAGAAGGCGTATAGGTCGATAATTCGAACAGTTCGCTGGATCTCCTTTGTTCTAGAAAATCGGGACCGTGACACTTGTCAACCAATCTGCGGGTGCTCGACCAGTTTCCACTATCACGTTGAAGAAGTCTGTAAGCCAGGGGATCGCAGAGTCTCGTAGTTCCTTGAGCTTCCATAAGTCGGCTGGTAGCTCGTCTGGACCTGTGGCTTTGGAACTCTTCATATCGCAAACGGCTTTCGAGACTTCGGCAAAAGTGATGCGGGAAACTGGGCCAGCTAATTATGGACCTTCTGGAACATCCGGGTGTGGGAATTCTACATTTGAAATCTGTTCGAAGTGCTGTTGCCAGCGTCGGAGGATCTCTGTAGTATTCTGCAGCCTTCGCCCGTCTTTCGTCTTGACACATTTGTAGTGCTCGATGTCAAGAGTCGCCTTTTTCCTCGCTTTCGCTAGCCGATATATGGTCTTCTCTCCTTCCTTCGTGTCCAAGCGTTCGTAGAGTTCACGATGATGTTCAGAGCGTGCGGAGTCTACGGTTCGCTTTGCTTCTTTTTTCGCAGCCTTGTACTCCTCCCAGTTCTCGTCTGTCTTCTCGATGAACAATTTCTTGTAAGCCGCTTTCTTTGCTCGAACTGCATGCTGCACTTCGTCTGTCCAAAGCCATGTCTGCTTTTCGATTCTTCGGCGTCCAAGTTTCGTCGTTCCTAGAACTCTTCTCGCGTTGGCGGTTGCAGAATCTCGAAGCGAGACCCATGTTCTGTTTATGTCTTCCGGGTCGATTTCAGGTAAGGTTAAACCAGTGACGACGGCTGATTTATATTCCTGAAGCTTCTACCATTTGATGGTTGCCGGGCCAGTTACTTGTACTCTCTTCTTCACGTTGACACGCAGGTCAGTTATGACCAGCTTGTGTTGAGGGGCGAGACATTCGGACGGAATCACCTTCGTGTCGATCACTGCCGGGAAGTCTCGTTTTCGTTACAGCATGAAGTCTTTTTGGCTTGTGTTGAGGATTATATAAAACTTAGATTATAACTCATACATTTTATCTACACTTTTAAGTTCAAAAATAAGCATTCGAAAAAGGCAGAGAACACATTAATACATGATATAAAGATAAATTCTTGTGACAGTTGAAATTAAAAGTGCTTGTGGGGACTATAACAATACAAGATGACTCAGCACGCATTAATTTAAAAAAAATTAGAGTGTACAAACGGCATTGGTGACCAATTTTCTGAAAACATCTTCACTAGGAATATCCAACACATATTTTGAAAGTCTAGAGAACATACGAGCTACCCTCAAAGAGAAACAATGAATTTTTCGAAATTCTGTGTTGTTTCGACGTACAAGCCATTTGAATTTGTCCGTGTGATCGGAACCTGTTTAAAGAATCTCTCTGGCTAGAATAGATCTGTTATTAAATGTTATCCAACCCATCATAAGATCCGCCACTTTCCTTCTATACAATAAGGATGAAAGACCAAAGTGAGTTAATCGACAATAATATGAAAGAAGTGCATGTGAATAATCAGGATTTGAAAAACATCGGTAAAAAACAATACGAGTGAAAGCTTGTAGAACCTTCTCGATCGTTTGGCGGTCTTTTTCATGGGGTTTCAGAAGCAGGCGGCAGCAAACTCAAGATGTGGAAGAATGTAAGTAGTGAAGCACTTGAGAAGAATGGCTGTGTTGTTGTTCGGGACAGCTCGTAAGAGTAAGTACATGGCTGCTGTCGCTTTTGTCACTCGATCTTGTACGGCTGGCTTCCAACGCGATGATGAAACGACTTGTGCACCCAGGTCGCGAACTTGATTGACACGTGTTAACAGTACATTAGAGATGGAATAGGACAGTACAAATAAAAAGTTTTGCTGGAAGACAAATATGAAGAGCTGATTAGAGAGACGCCTCTTTTTCTAATGTATGAAACTTCTGGAAAGAATTTTGGTACCTTGCTCCCGCTTACGGTTAGAGGCATATAGATGAATTGGTATGTTAAAACAAAACTTCCCACGCAGTAAACTGGCTTTTGTCTGCCTAGTATTTTAATCCTGTTCATTTTCACATAAACAGCCAACACTGCCACCAACTGTGTAACTACACATTCAATGACTTTTGTTTTTTGTAGAAATTAATTTTTGTGCTGTAATACACATAAATAGCTGAAAAAAGTCTTTACAAGTTCACTAGAATCATCCAGGCCTTTTTTGTAATGTATGAAACTCGCTATATTCTCCTTCTCTCTTGAGGTTTTTTTGCTAATTTCTTTCTGTCATATTCTGCCTCTTTCATCTCACTTTAGAGCGGAAAAATAGGCATTAAGAACATGTGAGAATTCTCTCGAGTGTCGTCTATTGGTGGTTTTCGGAAGGGCCGTTGATTAGCGATTCACAGTGAGGCACCCGAATATTTTTTTTCTGAGCTAGACATTTACATTCTGAAGTTGACCAAATACTAGAATATCGTTCAACCAATTCGAAACAAAATTTCAAAAAATTTCTAGAAACGAAATCTTCGTAAACCCTTTTTTCAAAGACAATTTTTTACCGACAATCCAGCCGCGACATTAATCTCTCGAAAAAAGTTGAGTGATCGACGATGTATCTGTAAAGATGACATCATTGCTCGATGAATGAGATCATCGAGTCAGTGTTAATACAACTGAAATTTTTCACGATGAGATCATGGCTCTCGCACTTTTTAGGCAAAAAAATGTTGGATCAGTGAGCTATGAGATGATCTTGCGAGAGCACGCGAAATAACATCTTAAAGTACGAGAAAATGAGATTTCACATGTCGTCTTGCTCTCCAAATGAATCTTAAAATACTAACTAATCGCAATCTAATTTGTTTCCGTACTTAAAAATCATTTTACTTTTTGTTGTTGAACATTTCATTAAAATTTTTGTTTTTTGTTGTATTCTCGACACTTCGTACCGCGACATTTCGTACCCTGAAACTTTGTACCCAACATTTTTTCTTCTTGTTACCACTTTTTTCTTCCAACATTTTTCAAAATTTTCGCCTAATTTGAATGACATGAGGTCATCGCACCGATGATCTCATCGTTTAGAGATTAATGTCGCGGCAGCTTCACTCGTAGGTGGGAATGAGAGAATTTTCCTGAAAAAAGACGTGAGATATTTAATCCAAGTTTCACAGACTGGAAGAAAATTAACAAAGTAACCCTTTCAAATTTTCATTCGAGTTTAGTAAACATACAAGATAATATATATTAGGTATATAAGCCGAAAATATATTAAGCCGAAATTTCGGCATTTGAGAAATAGGAGGGGAGAAATAGGAGGGTAATACCGCTTCGAAACACTGTAAAAGGAAGAAGAAAATAACGAAAACTTCAGGTTCGATGAATTTTAGAAGAGAAGAATTAATCTCGAAAAGCAATTTTTTTACACGTCTATAAACAACTTCTACAAAGTTGTTTATAGACAAATCTTTGTTGCAATTTCTGAAACATCAGTTAGTTGTAAATTAACGCCTAAATAGAGCAAATTTGTTGCAAAGTTGGACAAAAAAAATAGACGGTAAAGAAGTAATATAGAAAAAACGTTTGAAAAAACCGTGAAAAAAAATTTTAGAGAAAAGCTTCACAGGGGACTGGAATCGTTAATAAAAAAAAGATAGCAAAGAGAAGCGAGATTCAGAAACGAGAAAGACCGATAGCTACAAATTAAAAAGACAAGATTAACAGTTAAAAAAAAGAAAAACTAAAAAAATAAGATTCGTACAGATCGAAAAATCATTTGCCATCAGAAGTAAGATGAGAATAAGAGCATGTGCATACCGAAGCAGAGTTATAGAAAAGTAATTAAACAGAAACAAGAGAGAGAGAATCAAACAAAAAAACAGTTTGAAAGAGAAATGAGAAAACGAGGGTGGAAAAAGGAAACATGAAAGCCTAATAAAAAGATAGATGAATATGAGAAGCGAAAGAGAGGAATATAGTAGAGGTGAGTGAGAGAGAGAGAGAGAGAGAGAGAGAGAGAGAGAGAGAGAGAGAGAGAGAGAGAGAGAGAGAAAGGGAGGGAGAGAGAGAGTGAGAGAGAGAGAAATATGGAGAGTGAGAATGAGAGGGATAGAGAGATGTAGATTGAGAAAGCTATTGTGAAGAGAATAGCGAGCAGTCCAGGAACACGTGAGCTAGACTTCCTCGGTTTTGAAGAGAAATAGCTGAAAAAGTCCTTAATGCCATAGTTCGTGGGGTATTGGCGATTCCAATGAGGCGGATTAAGCAGAAAAGAAGCCCTTAAATTTCCCAACAATTACTCCCGAGATTCCTTCTTCCACATAGAATGGAATCTCGTGGCGGAATATTCACAAAACCATCGAATTCGCCTGAAACAATTTTTTGTCTAGAGTGGAGGAACTTTGTATTACATACCATTATCTCCAACGCAACCAATGAAATGACTTAAAAACTCATGACTTTTTAGTTAAGGAATGAGATAATTAATCGCGTTTATCGATCACTTCATTTGAAAATGTAGTACCTACATAGCTCAGAGCTAAAATTAAACAGTTAAGGAAACACAACCTGCTCCTGAAAAACATACTTTGTTTCGTGTAAGGTGAACTTAAAACTTCAGTCATAGCAACGATTGGAGAGATTGTGGAAACTTCGAGAGAATTTCTCTGAAAAATAAGCTAAAACTAACGTTTATAAGCAACGATTTCGAACAAACGTATTTATAATACATATGTATGTTCGATCAAACTGAGGAAATAATGGAGAGATTGTGAAAACGTCAAAAAAGTTTAAATGAGAACTAACGCTTATCAACAAAAAGTTTCATTTTATGTACAAGAAACTCGATTACTGTTTTCGACACCTGTTTGAGTGTGTGGATAGGCTCAGAGTTTTTTTTTAAAAGTTTAAAGCATACATAAATGACCTTCCAAAGTTAGTGCCTCAAGATTGTGCAGTAACTATGTACGCAGATGACGTTAAAATCTCAACTGTTAATAATCCAGGGCTCCTACAATTAGCCATAGACAAAGTCTCCAATTGGTCCAAACAATGGGGCATATCGATCTCAAGCACTAAAACTGTTATTATACAGTTAGGAAATTATCATCCTTCTCATTCTTTCTACTTGGACGGTAAGTTATTACCTCGCTCAAATATGGTGAGAGATCTGGGGGTCGAGTACTCGGATAGTTTGAGTTTTTCGCAGCATATTGAAAACATTAACAATAAAGCAACTGCTAGGTGCAGTTTTATACTTAGAACCTTCAAATCGAAGAACTGGTCTCTATACAAAAAGCTTTTCATCACATATGTGCGCCCTATGTTAGAATACTGCTCTACAATATGGACACCTAGTCAGAAAAACCAAATAAGTCTCTTAGAGAAGGTTCAACGTCGTTACTCCAAAATTGTTTGTAGGAGATCAGGGCTTTCAGAGATGTCTTATCCTGAAAGGCTTCGACTACTCCAACTAGAGTCTTTGGAGGAACGGAGAAACCATGCGGACTTGATGATGACTTTTAAAATCATCACTGGCAGAACCTCAATACCCGCTGAAAGTCTATTCCTGTTTCCTAACCATGAATACAATCTACGAGGTCACAGATACCACCTTCTCATGCCTAAGCTGAAGTCTTCTAAGCACTCTAACATTCTGCCTGTGAGGGTAGTAGACAGATGGAATTCTCTACCAGACTCGATTTTCTCAGCTCAATCCATCAAAGCGTTTAGAACTCTGGTAGTAAGCCTGTGATTAATTTTTCATAGGTAACACATAGTATTTTAATAGTTTTTTTTTCGTGTGTTTTTAAATGTGTTGTCCTAGTATCCTCTTTCTCTCTTTCTTTCTTTCTTTCTCACTTTAGTTAGTAAAGTGTCACGCATGTGTTAATTAGATTGTAACAGTTCATTATTTGCTTCCTTGCCGGTCATTCATACACATCGCGATAAAATATTATTATTATTATTCGTCAATTTCGTATAATAACAGCTTGCACGTACCTAATTAGGAAAGATTGTTCATGGAAGTTTTTTCTGCTTTTTTCGAGCAAAAATTAAAATTTAGATAACGAAAGCATCACTTTGTGAAACATGTCCTTTCATGTTTTCTAATCGGTATCACGACTATTCACTCCATGACAATTCACTCCTACGACAATTCACTCTCGGACAATTCACTCCCGACGATTCACTCCGGACAATTCACTCCCAGACAAATCACTCCTACGACAATTCACTCCCAGACAATTCACTCCTACGACAATTCACTCCCAGACAATTCACTCCCAGACAATTCACTCCGGACAATTCACTCCTACGACAATTCACTCCCAGACAATTCACTCCCAGACAATTCACTCCCAGACAATTCACTCCGGACAATTCACTCCCAGACAATTCACTCCCAGACAATTCACTCCCAGACAATTCACTCCCAGACAATTCACTCCCAGACAATTCACTCCGGACAATTCACTCCTACGACAATTCACTCCCAGACAATTCACTCCGGACAATTCACTCCTACGACAATTCACTCCCAGACAATTCACTCCCAGACAATTCACTCCGGACAATTCACTCCTACGACAATTCACTCCCAGACAATTCACTCCCAGACAATTCACTCCCAGACAATTCACTCCCAGATAATTCACTCCCAGACAATTCACTCCCAGATAATTCACTCCCAGACAATTCACTCCCAGACAATTCACTCCCAGACAATTCACTCCCAGACAATTCACTCCCAGACAATTCACTCCCAGACAATTCACTCCCAGACAATTCACTCCCAGACAATTCACTCCGGACAATTCACTCCCAGACAATTCACTCCCAGACAATTCACTCCCAGACAATTCACTCCGGACAATTCACTCCTACGACAATTCACTCCCAGACAATTCACTCCCAGACAATTCACTCCCAGACAATTCACTCCCAGATAATTCACTCCCAGACAATTCACTCCCAGATAATTCACTCCCAGACATTTCACTCCCAGACAATTCACTCCCAGACAATTCACTCCCAGACAATTCACTCCCAGACAATTCACTCCCAGACAATTCACTCCCAGACAATTCACTCCCAGACAATTCACTCCCAGACAATTCACTCCCAGATAATTCACTCCCAGACAATTCACTCCCGTTTTTTTGTTTTTTTTTCTGTTTCTAATGAGTTTTTTTTTGTAATTTAATTGTTTCGTTTGTAGTTTTTTTGTAATTATATTTTCTTTAAGGTTCCTTTTTGCATTCGATTGTTCCATTTGTAGTTTTTTTTTGTAATTATATACTGTTAAGGTTTCTTTTTGCATTCGATTGTTCCGTTTGTAGTTTTTTTTGTAATTTGTATATAATTAAGCTCAGTAACAAATGAGTGTTTACAATGTTACACTAATCTCTTATTCTTCAACAATTTCAAAAGCATCGGCAAAGATACCGAAGACGATGAAGTTGTGTCGTACAGTGAGAAGACTCGAATAGTAGTTTGAAGAAAAAAAACTCGATGCACAGACAGTAATTAAATCAGTTGATTTTGAAAACAGCTGAATCGTAATCGGAAGCTAATCACAATTCAGAACCAATTGATAATTCTTTTAAATAATTGACTAAATACTTTTAAAGACCGATGTCAGACACCATCAAAATTTTTGAACAAAACTTTCCAAATGCACTGCCTTAAACTTCATCTCCAGGATTTATTGGAACTTGACATAACCTTGTTCCTCTATTCGAGTTTGAGTTTATTACGAATGGTAAATGCGTGCTAAGGTATACGGAAGGGGGTCTTCCATGTGAGGGGAAACATGAGGTCGAAGGGGTTGATAAACTATGAGGTCTAAGGAGTCCACGTTGATTTCGGAAAGAACTTTCGAGTGTCGGTTCTACTTCAGGGTAGCATTGTGTGGGAGGGCGTTGAGAGACTAGGACACTACAGCTCCAAGGTGTCCAATTCCTCGTTGAAGCCGGATTGCATCTTGTCCACTATACGAAATGAGTAGAGCAGAGAGCGGGTGGAAAGCCGACCACTCCAGTCATGGCGAACAAGAAAGAATGTTGTATTTTGTTGGAAACCTTGTTTAATCTTTCCCTTACTTTCAAAATCCAAGTTGTTACCTTCAGTCTCATTCTCCGTTGTCAGGTGCTCGGATATTCTCATTATGTGCAACCTGGAACTGTCACAGTCTTCGTACACCTCCATGTTCACCTTGAACCGAGTGATTCTCACGTTTCCCAATACTACTTCATGTGAAATTATAAAACAAATTTTAAACAACTTGAAAATTTGAATCACTTGTCGTCGACTGTAAGAAAATTTTATTTATTGTTCAAAAGTGTTTGTTTGTTTGTTACCTCAATTGTACTAGTAATAAATGTGTCCATGACTTATTTGACCATGAGGAAGAATCGCGATTTCTCATTTCCAACACATGAGGAATTCGGATTGTTCATAAGAGAAGACAGCATGAGATAACTGATTTTCACACGACTTTTTACAGTACCAGTTTTAAACACTGTTTCTAGAAAAGCCTGAAAATTATAGACTGCAGCAGGCGAATTGGGAAAGCTCGACCAAGATTTTGAACACAACAGGAAGTTTGGAGATGGTTACAGAATACTATTTCTCAAACAATATATAAATGAGAACTTTGGATGATATAATTTTCATTAATGACATTCTTTGTCCACATAATCCATGAAGTATGCCTTCTACAGAAGTGTTCATCTCTTATGATCGTAGTGAAAAGGGACATCTGGTAAGTCTGCATTGCAAGAAAGAGTTGATTGATTAGAGAATGAGAGAGAAAGAGGAAGGAGAAAATAATGGGAGTAAAAAATACATGATCACAGAGAGAGAGAAAAGCTCAATGAGTAATGAGAGTTGATATTTGGGAGAGTCTGACGAAATGCTCTACCAGTACAGACACAACCATTACTCAGAGTACAAATGAAACCTCTCCCTCTCTCTCTAGCTCTCTCTCTCATTTCAACTTTGAATATAATTGTTCTGCATAGCATTGCCAACCAGGTCCTATCTGGTATCTGGTATCGATCATAGAGTGAAATTATACTAGTGGAAACGTACTAGAGTAAGAAACAATGAAGAAGATTGAGATTTAAATAGCGAATCAATTGATGAATAACTGAGACTAACGAATTAATGACTGATTAATGGGTTATGTAGATAAATTATTTATTTATTTCTATTTTGAAGAAAGATGGCAACGATACTTTTCTCCGCGTCCCTTCTCTGACCAATGTTACTATATCTTCCACTCTGTTAACCCTGCCTGAGGCTCAGGCATAGGATTGTGAACAGCCTGAGTAAACGACAGTGGCAGGTTTGATTCAATGGGTTAAAGCAGGGCGGCCAAACACTGCAGACATGGACCAGGCCTGTTGATTTTTCGTTTTTTTGGTTTTTTTCGAAAACTTTCGGAAAATTTTTTTTTCGAAAATTTTAAAAACGAAATAGTCGAAAAAAAATTTTTTTTTCGGAATAAAAAAAAACCAATAATTCGGAAAATTTTTTTCGATTTTTCGAAAAAGGGCCAACAAAAGTTTTATTGGAAGTGTCGAAAAAAAATTTGAGAGCAAACCAACAAAAAAACCGAAAAAGGGCCGAAAATAGAGTTTTTGCGGTGGTTTTGGTGTTGCCTGCCTGGAAAATGTTTCAGTGCTTTTTACAAACAGAGTTTCAGCGCTTGCGTGCTAAAATTAGTTGACCCGATCGAACCGAATTCCGGTGTTCTCGGAGTTTATCTTTATTCACTGTGATTGCTATTACGAAATTCCTGTCAGCGGGTTCCGGTTCAATTCATCCTTGTGACATTCAGGAACAGATACTTTTCGAACTTTTAGGGCCCCCCTCCCAGAGGTTCCATGGTTCAGTTATTGGGTCATTCTTTTGATACGGTCTTGTTAGCCTAAGCCGTACGGCCTCGTTAGCGTAAAATTTTACTAAGCCTAAGCGTTGTTTTTAATGTAAAAATAGTTTTTAATGTAAAAATACCTTTTTTGAAAATGTGAATGAGTCAGAAGTATGATCCATGGAACCTCTCGGAGGGGGGACCTAAAGTGCAAAAATGCCATACTTTTTATACCACTTGACTGATTTTTTTCTTGAGTACAGTGAATACAGTAGTGCTTGCACGCTTGCTCACTCTTCTCTTATCTTTTGCTAAACACACTAGCACTGATACAGGTATCAGTAACTGGTTCCTCCAGTTCAGGCCTGTATTTATAATCGGGGTAAGCTTATCATGCCCCGTTTTGGGCCGTCGGTGGGAAAAAAGTGCTAGGAGGAAGAGTCATGGCTAGATCTTCAAAAAAATTTGTTTGTAGCGTTTTGTGTGGAAACTTTTTGCATTTCTAACTATTTCAGGTGGTCCCAGTACCCTTCAAACAGCTATATTCCTTAGCATGTGAAACGCAGGAGGACATCATACCCTGGCCATCCAGATCCTTTTCGGACGGGCACATCCGTCTGCGCGGGCCTACAGTAATGCCTTCGAGGCCGTACGGGATTTGGTCCCGGATTTCCAACCAAGTAAATGGATGGCTGATTTTGAAATTGCCGCGTGGCAGGCAATAGATAATGTTTGGGGAGTCGGCGTCTCGGGGTGTGTTTTTCACCTTAGCCAGTCTGTGTGGTGGAGGGTCGGAGAAGAGGGTCTACAAGCGCGCTACATCCAAGATGAACGAATCCGCCAATTCGTGAAGAATCTCGCCGCCCTGGCCCTCGTCCCAAAGGAAAGGGTCGCCGATGCCTTCCACGAGCTCAAGATACACGCCGAGTTCCCCAGCGAGCTCGAAGGCGTTTACACCTACTTCGCACGAAACTACGTAGGTCTGGAGAATGAAGGCGGGATGGTCCTCGCCCGCTTCCCCATTGATTCCTGGAACCACTATGACGAAGCTGTGGGACATGTGGGACCTTCCGGACGAATAACAATTTGGAAGGAGTGCACAACGCTCTCGTTAAGTCGCTCGGTGCTCAGCCCGGATTCTGGGACTTCATGAAAAAGCTCAAAAAGATCGTCCAGGGGCAGCTTCGAGAGGCGAACCGCGGGGAGCTGGGAGAAGGGGCGCAGAGAAGATTAGGTTATATCGCAGTTGTTACCCGCGTAGCGAATCTAGCGCGAGACTTCGGAAACCGAGCGCTCTCAACCTACGTCATGGCGCAGGCTCACAACCTCGGCTCGAAGATGTGAGCGAGTTAGGGATGCAGAGCGAACAGTCAGGTAAATAAGAAAATACATTCAACACTAGTAGTGTTTTTCACAAACACGCTCACACACTCCCCAGAAATTGCCTCTGCAAAGTTTAGCTCTGTAAAGCGTTATGGAACCTTATGAAACTTGAATTAAACAGATGGAAAAAAAAGAAAAGAAAGCTTTCTTTTTTCATTAATTCTTTTTCATCAATCAAATCATTGATTTCTATCAGAATGAACCGGGTTATTGTACAGAGAATTTTTGTAAAACGAAAGAAAATCATATTGAAGGCGGCTGGAGTCGGTGGAGGTCTAAACTTTTTCTGTTCCAGATACTAAGAGCTGAAATAGAAGGACGTCACAAAACTCGGTTTTTCCACCAGAGAATTCGTCATTATGACGGAGAACGCTTTCGAGAATGCGGAGAGAAGAATTTGTTGTAATTTTGTTCTCTAAAAACTTGAATGTGAATGTTATTTTCAAAATATCAAGACATTTTTTGGTAAAAGATGAAGAAAACATACATTCCAAATATAGCAGTGATATCATAATTTCAAAAAGCCAAGTGAGGAAAGACAAGTAACAAGCAAAGTTGAACAAAAGCCGTGAGAAAATTTTAATAGCGTTTGTTAATTGTTGGATTTTTGTTGTTGTTCTATAAAATAAAATAAAAATAATCTGGAAAGTGAAACTGTTCAAATGAAACAACGAAACGAAAATACACAAAAAAAATTTGTAAAATGGAATCAGCATACATTTATTTTATGAATCAGCATAAATTAATTTTATGACAATTTTAGCTAAGCTCAAATTCAAGCAACTTGTAGAAATCATACGTGCTAGGACTCTGTGTAGAATTTCACAAGTTTTCAAAGTGTTTAGATGTTTGGACTTGAACGGTTACAAGACCGTTTACACCACTTACATCAGACCACTACTTGAATATGGCACAATTATTTTTTCTCCGAAATTCCACAGTAATAATTCGAAAAGGTTGGAATACCCTCAAAGACTTTTCACAAAAAAGGCTTATTCTCGTTGTGGAAGTATTAGGTTGAGCTATCCCCAACGTCTCGCTGAATTCAATTTGGATAATCATTCGACGACCCCGTTCTGATTTATTGGTAGTTTTTCGTCTACTTTCTGATAGAGCGGATGGTCAGACGTGCAAAAAAGAGCTAAAGTTAAGAACTGAAACCAATCTCCGCACTCCAGACCGAACCTCCAAATTAACTCTGATGAACTTTAAACGATACAATGATCCACATTATTTCTTTTCTAGAGCAATTGCTTTATGGAAAAAAGTTACAGATAATTTCAAAGAGATTCAAGATATCGAGGCATTCGGCAAGGCTCTAGAAGAAATCGACCTCTCGAATGTCATAGCTTTACCGAACTTTCTGTTGTCAACAGCAAGAGTGGACACCAACGAAAATTGACCGTCTTATTCCTCATTATTCCCCTTCCTATTTCATGATTCCATATGTATATGCGATGGCCTTACAAGCTATCTTATGGTTATAAAGAACTATATAAATTTGTACTTTCATTTAATGAATAGTCATAAATAAACAATATCCTTTTTGAGAAAAAAGAAAACAAAATAAAGAGAAAGGTGAAAGAAAAAAGAGAAAGAAATAGAAAAAAAGAGAAAGAAAATAGAAAGAGAAAGAAAAAGATAGAAAAAGAAAAAAAGAGAAAGAAAAAGAAAGAGAAAAAAGAAAAAGAAAGAAAAAAGCAAAAACAATAAAGAGAAAGGTAAAAGAAAAAGAAAAAGGAGAAAGAAAAAGGAAATAGAAATAAAAAAGAAAGAAACAATAAAGAGAAAGATAAACGAAATAGAGCAAAAAAAAGAAAAAAAGAAAAAGAAAGAGAAAAGAAAGAAAGTGAAACAAAAAAGAAAGAGAAAGAAAAAAGAAATATAAAGAAAAAGAAAGAAAAAAGAAAGAGAAAGGAAAAAGAGAAAGAAAAAAGAAAAAGAAAGGAAAAAGAGAAAGAAAAAAGAAAAAGAAAGAGAAAGAAAAAAGAAAGAAAAAGGAACCTTAAATAATATATAATTACAAAAAACTACAAACGAAACAATTAAATACAAAAAAAACTTAAATAATGTATAATTACAAAAAAAATACAAACGGAACATTTAAATACTAAAAGGAACCTCAAACAATGTATAATTACAAAAAAAAACTCATTAAAACAAAAAAACGGGAGTGAATTGTCGTAGGAGTAGGGGAAAAAAACGGGAATGAATTGTCTGGGAGTGAATTGTCTGAGTGTGAATTGTCTGGGAGTGAATTGTCTGGGAGTGAATTGTCTGGGAGTGAATTGTCAGGGAGTGAATTGTCGTAGGAGTGAATTGTCCGGAGTGAATTGTCTGGGAGTGAATTGTCTGGGAGTGAATTTTCTGGGAGTGAATTGTCTGGGAGTGAATTGTCAGGGAGTGAATTGTCTGGGAGTGAATTGTCTGGGAGTGAATTTTCTGGGAGTGAATTGTCTGGGAGTGAATTGTCGTAGGAGTGATTTGTCTGGGAGTGAATTGTCCGGAGTGAATCGTCGGGAGTGAATTGTCCGGGAGTGAATAGTCATGGAACCTTTCTAATCAGTCAGTTTCACATGGTTTTTCAGTATAATCTTCAAATCATGTTCCTTTCTCATTGAACGAATGTTTGCTTCTGCTGCACGTTCAATCTAAATATATGAGGTGAACTCAATAGTTACCTCAGACAAAAAGGTCGTAGTTCCATTTTGAAAATCATCGATTCGAGAGCCTTACACAGATTTTGTTTTCATTAATTTGGTGTAAGACGAAAATTCGGCATTTGTCAAAGGGAGGACAAAGAAAGAAGTCGAAAGGCCGTTTGTTATTTGTACCAAACAAGAAACACACTCATAACACACTTTTACTGTTTAACACTATGGACAACACTTTCATTGTTAATGGCAGCTATATTGAAAATTACTGTGTTTTAAGTGTGTTGCTTGTTTGGTACCAATAACAAACGGCCTTTTGACTTTTTTTAATTTACGAAATGCTACTAATTACGGACTGTTAACAAATTACACACATTAATCGTTATAAAAGTAAGCTAACATATGAAAATCTTTACTTCTCCGACTTTATGGTCGATTTTTCATTCTCTCGCTTTTTCATTTTCAACACGCTCGTTGTTTACGTCGTAGTTTTGAAGACAATTCGTAAACGAAACAATGAGCTCACGCTCTCTTGCGTTACCTTCGAACTTTTTCTGTGTTTTTAACTCTGAGAAAAACAATATTTCATGTGTCAGACAGCGAGCTAAGTGACCGGTCCACGACCGGTCACCTAGTTAAAAATAGATTGAACGTGCGGCTGCTCATTAACTTTTTGTCATCATAACATGACCAAGTGTTAAAATAGTGAATGAGGTTTTCCCAATCCGAAACTCTTTTTTTCTCATCTATGTACATATATTCATACATATGCATGAAATGTGCTACAATAAAATAACTGATTTACGCAGATAAGAATTGAAAAGTTGGTCAAACATATTTTTTTTAAAAAACAATTAATAAAACAGTAAGTTTGCAAAAAAACCTTCATAGCCGCCGAAGTTTTTTTCACTGTTCTTTTTTTGTTTTTGCAAGAATTCATGTTTTTATGCACTGAAAATTATCTGCGAATAGTTATATTGAGCATTGTAAAATCTGATAATTTGTTTCATGTGAAATACTAGCTGTATGAAAAATTCACCACAAATTTGCTACATAATTGAGATATCTTGTACAAAAGAGAAAGGAACATCGTGAGAGACTCGAATAAATTTCGAGAGGATTTTTTTCTTCCTTTCGGAAAAAGCTTTGGCTCATTTAAAATGACGATTTTCAGCACCGTATATCAGGTTTTAAAAAAACTCCGACGATTATTACGCTTTTAGAATATTTTCGGATGATGCTATTCAAGTCTACAGGTTTCCCGTTTCGAGAGTCGGAGCTGCCATCTTGGACGTGACAGTAGAAGAACCAGGCGAAATAGAATCAGTGGTCTACAAAATCTTTTGTTGTGTTTAACAACTTCTCCAATGAGCGCATACTTCATCTTCAATCGCAACACACAGAAAAAATAAGTATGGAAAATGGCACATATGTATACACTTAAAAGTATCATACATTATTACCATTCATAATTATATGCACGGCTATTCATAATGTTATGCTTAATAAGTATGAATAATCATACTTTCAAATGTGTATCTGTCATTTCCATACTTACTTTTTTGTGTGTAATATATCACTCACTACGTCTTTTCAATCCAGTTTAGCGCTTATTCACGAACAGATCATGGCTTGGAATTCGTTCACGGGAATCGCACCCCCAGCCGTTTGTTTTGCGAGCCATGATTTTTCAACTGAACTTCGTGAAAAAAGGTTCTCTTTAGATCAATTGAATCAGTAATTAGTTTTTTCCATTCTGCTCCAATATTTTTCCATCGATTCAACTTTTTTAGATGATCAAAACAATTGTTGTCCGTAATCGATTGATGTTAAATACCAACTTTGGTTTTGCGAAGAGTGCGAGCCTTCAAAACAACCTTTCGCTTCATTCTCTTTTCTATCTCAATGGAATGAGATTCCAATGAAACGAGGAAAGCTCGCATTCGTGTTCTGCAAATGGAGAAATTCTAAAAAGTTCGTTTGAACTAAATATAATGACTATGTATAATATTCCTCGCGCTTGTTCCCGCCTCGTGAAAAAGTACGCGATGTGGAACAAATCACTACTGGTAAAACCAGTGGCTGCGCTTTAGGTCACTGCTTAAGGTCCGTATTATAGCAGCAGCGGGAAGAGTGAGATTTGTGCGATACCGGCCTTTCTTGGATCTCTTAGTCTGAGTGAATCTGTCTGGGGTGCGGGGTCAAACTTGGGACCCTCCACACAATAGTCACGCGCACTAAATACCATCATGCCACGCCTGCACTAAATTTACATATTATCAGAGGGGCGCTAACATATATCTATCAAGAAGCTATCCCTCTGGGTCTCGAAACACCTGAAATCTTGACGAAATGTAAGGCAGACGATGAGATTGATCCCGGAGTCAATGGCTGAAGCCCAAAGGCCGGGCATCTGCAGATCTTCTTTCACCTGAGAGCGGAAAATGCTTTCAAAGCGTGGAAATTTAATTTCAAACTCAGAAAAAAATTTGCCTTGATGTTTAGGAAAAGTGGCTGGAGAATTTCGGAGCTGTCCGATTCGATGTTTTTGAAATTTCACAGGGTAGAATAACGTGGTTTGTTGATGCTCCCAGGGGACAAAACTTTTTCTTACTACAAAACTTCGAGTACAAAACTTTTTTGAACCTTCAAACGTAATAACAAAGCGAAACGAAAACTGAGCCTACCAATTTCAGTAATACGGTTTTAATAGAGTGACGTCTTTTTAAAAATTGAATTCATTATACTATAACAGGGAAAAGAGCTAATTTCTCGGACGGAATCAAACCCAGCATCTCAGTCCGAGAGTCAGAGCGCATTAATATTTACTTCTGAAAAAGATCAAGTAGCGAATTTTCAGCGAATCTGAAGAAACTCTCACTTTTCCTCCTGAAGTTAATAGAAGTAGATCGAAAAGACCGTCCAGGACTGTTGATAAGAAGACTATCAACACGTGACAGCCAAGACGGAAGATGCAGTCCAATGTCCTCAAGCCAAGAAGCGATAAATCGAGTTTTCTTTGAGATTGCTGGGGAAAAGGTGTGAGGAAAAAACCTCGGTCTTTAAATTTTGATTTTTTTATTTTTTTGAAAAACCGGGAAAATGAAAAAAGAAAATAAACGCTCCATGTTGACTTTAAACTTTTTCGAAAAATTATGATTTTCTAATTAAAAACTCATTATAACAAAAACATGCTCATTTAAGATGACGAAAGAGCATGTATTGTAAGCTCATATCTGATAGGCAAGTTCCAAATAGCGGTATATTATGCTAAATTGTTTAAAAAAATTCTTAATATATATTGAAAAGATTTATACAGAAACTTATACAAAAATCATATAAATATAATGGTCCTTCATGTATTGAAAAGCAATAGTCCCAAAACTTAGGTCATGAGTAGTGAGTGAACCCACAAAAAAACTTAATCTCACGCTGGATCTCTAGGTAATCTCAAGGCACAGAAGAGAGCAATCAAGTTCAACAAGAGAGCGGAAAAGCAGCAAACGATGTTGATAATGGAGAAGGAGATGGCGAACTTCTCTGTGAACACCTCCTCTCTGTTGCACTCCGGTGAGATCTCAACACATGTAACATTCATATGGTGCGTAGTTAGCAGCAGCGTCATTTTGTTACTGAATCGCTCTTTGGAACTTGCCTATCAAATCGCAATTTGCTATTTCTTTTTATCCTTTTAGTAATTAGGAAATTGTGCTTCATGATGATTATTTATATACCAAATGCAATCAATATTTCGCAAAGAATATTTAACAGTGGCTTCGAAAAAGCGCTAAAAGCCTAGAGCGCGTTGCACATTTGTTCTCATCCAAATATTAAGAATATGCAGCGAAACCCGCTCATTAAATTTCTAGACAACGCACGAGTCATGGTTAAGAAAATGTCTTTTGAATTGGATAATGATTAAAAAATTTCTTGTAGAAGAAATGCGAGCTAACCAATCTGTCTCGTCGTTCGTATGCGATGGACATTCCAAGAGCGGAGAGAGCGATAATACTGAACAAACACAGTCCTATGGTCCATGGAGCTCTGCAAAGAGGGTCAACTTCAGTAATTTTCTTATTTTTTCTCCTACTTAAAAAGTCAAGTTCAATAATAAAACTTGAAAGAAGTTGAATATTCTCATTCGAATTTCATAGCTAAAAAAAGGCCAAAATTTTTCATCTCGCGAACATGTCTGCTTCGATATTCACTATACAAAGCATAATAACAAAAACTACATACAAAGCTAATTTCTCGTACCGGTACTTCCATACCGGTCGGCCACGATTGAGTCGGTCTATAAGCACAAGGTTCTCGATTGCGATAACCACTTGGATGAGTTGAGGCCAGAGGTCCCCTGAGTCAAAAAATTTGCGAATTCATTCAATTTTCTTAAATTTTTGTGCTCTGATAGCTATATATTTTGTAATATAGTTTTGTTTTGTTAATTTATCACTTGCTACATGAAAATTCTTTCGTGTCTCTAATACTGACTCATCAAGTCCTCGCTTTAAAATGACTTTACAAAGCTTTTCGAGCCCTAAGCGAAGTTTATGACACTCTTAATAACTGGACTAGCGCCCCCTTTGGGGACACTTGTCACTCTCTTGTTAGCCAAGTCATTCTCAGAGCCTATTCAATTCTGAGCTTTTTTTCACTTCCCTGGTTATAGACAGCTTCTGTTTTTCTACTTCTGCTTTTCTCCCCGCCTCAGGCAGCTTCACTGCTTTCGTTTTCTAACTTCTGTTTTTCTTCCTGCTTCAGGCAGCTTCGCTGCCTCCGTTCTTTTTCTTCTTCGTCTCCTTTTCCTCCTGTCTCAGGAAGCTTCACTGCCATCGTTTCCCAACTTCTATTTTCCCCATGCATCAGGCAGCTTCGCTGCCTTCGTCCTTCTTCTTCTCCTTTTCCTCTTGCCTCAGACATCATAGCTCTCTCAGTTTTTTGCTTCTCCTTATTTCCCTGCCTCAGGCAGCTTCACTGCCTTCGTTTCCCCACTTCTATTTTACCCCTGCATCAGGCAGCTTCGCTGCCTTCGTCCTTCTTCTTCTTTTTTCCTCCTGCCTCAGACAGCTTAGCTGTCTTTTTTTTTTTGCTTCTCTTTATTTCCCTGCCTCAAGCAGCTCCGCATTCTCCGTTTTCTAACTTCTGTTTTTCCTTCTGTGTCAGACAGCTTCACTGCCTTCGCTTTTCTGCTTTTCCATTTTTCCTCGCCTCCGACAGCTTCATTGTCTCTGTTTTCCAACTCCTCTTTCTCTTCATGGTTCGCTGAATTGGCAGCTTCGCTGAATTTGTCTGTCTGATTCTCCTTTTTTTTCCCTGCCTCAGGCAGCTTCGCCGCCTTCGTTTCTCCACTTCTATTTTTTCACCTGCCTCAGACAGCTCAGCTGCCTTCGCTTTTCTGCTTTCCCATTTCTCCTCGCCTCAGACAGCTTCACTGCCTCTGTTTTTCAACTCCTCTTTCTCTCCCTGCCTGAGAAAGCTTCGCTGCCTTCGCTTCCCCACTTCTATTTTTCCCGCTGCCTTCGTTCTTCTTCTTCTTCTCCCTTTCTAACTACCTCAGGCAGCTTCACTGCCTTCGTTTTTCTTCTTCTCCTTCTCTCCCTGCCTCAGGAAGCTTTGTCTGATTCCCCTTTTTTCCCTGGCTAAGGCTGCTTTGCTTCCTTCGCTTCCCCACTTCTATTTTTTCACCTGCCTCAGCAGCTTAGCTGCCTTCGCTTTTCTGCTTTTCTTTTTCTCCTCGCCTCAGACAGCTTCGCTGCCTCTGTTTTTCAACTCCTCTTTCTCTCCATAGCTCCGGCAGCTTCGCTGCTTTATTTTCCCTACCTTCCACTTTTTCTAGGCTCATGCAGCTTCCTTGCCTTAGTTGCCCTACTTGTCCTATGAGCCCTACTCCAAGCAGCTCCGCTGCTTTCTTTTATCCAGTGAGTGCGTCATGTTCTGCCAAACGCAAAAAGTGACTGCAGTGAGTGCCTTATGGCAACCCCTTCAGCATTTTTTTTCATTTTTCAACAAAGGCTCCCTCTTTTTTTACCGAAGCTCAGGCAGCTTCGTTGCTTTAGTTTCAATAATCCTTTTTTCTTGGCTCAAAAGGCTTTGCTGCTTAGTCCTCTAAATAATCTATGTAGTACTCCTCCCCCTGTTTCTGACACATACAGCTCTGCTGCCTTCATTCCACCTCCCACTCTCCCTCTTCTCATCCATGCAGGCAGTTTTCTTGCTTTCATTCCACGTTCTCCCCTTAATGGATATAAACAAGAGAGAAGAAATAGCGAATAACTCAGCTCCAATCATGAAACTCTAAATGCAAAGTTTGGAGTGGCTCACGAAAAGATTAAATGAATCATGTGAAATTGAGGTTCTAAAAACCGTATTTTTCTTGTTTCAGATTTCGAGACAAGGTTTTTTTGGATTCTTCGCCTTTGAAAACGCTAAATTCAATTCACCTTAATCGCCAAAGCTATGCTTGTTGTCGCATACACTTATAAGATAGACATTAAACAACAAAAACTAGAAAAAAATTACAATAAAAAATTTTAAAAAAGGGGACACAACAGGCACTGACTTCGGAATAGAAAGAAGAAAAAACACAATCTAGTGGGTATCAAAGAAAATCAAAGTATCCTAGAGTAGATATCCAGGTAAAGTCATAAACGGGACTAAAGAACAATTCTTAACAATATTAATGAATTCTTCGATCGTAACGACGTCTGGGAACCGATCGCAGAGTTTGTTCCAGAGGGTAATGGCTAGAGTAAAAAAGAAGTTGCCGTTGCGATAATTTCTTTTTTGCAGCAATCGAAAAGGACTTGTTCTAGATGACGTTCTAGATCACTGTTCACCCTGTATTTCACATGAGATCTGCAGACTTGGCACTCTAAAGTTCCATAAAGTAGCCTGAACAGAAATAATATATCGTATTTGCGCGCCTTATTATTAAAGGCTCGATAGCAAACTTATTCAATCTGTCAGGGTAATTGCTAGAAGGTATTAAGCATCGCCTCAGTACCTTTTCCAAAAAAATTCTTTGAGGGTATTCTAGTCTTCTAGCTAGCTCGCTGCACGATTTTGGTGAGAATACTACAGTGGTGGCGTTTTCTAAAAGGGGTCGGATATAAGACAGATAGACGCGTTTGTAGCCTTCAAAATCGAGAAATCTAAAGACTTTAAAAATCTGAGAATTCTTGCTCAAAGCTCTAGCTCTTATCATCTCTATATGCCGGTCTAATTTCAGGGAGTAATCAATTAACACACCAAGATCTCTTATTACACTTTTGGAACTAAGAACCTCATCACCGATAAAGTAAAGAGAGTTCAAATTGTTTCGGCCAAGATGTAATACGTTAATTTTGTGCTTGGCAAGCGGAAGAGACCATTCTATAGACCAGTTATGAACATTGACTACACATTGCTGGAGAGATTGAGCGTTCGAACTATATACTTTGAGGTCATCTGCATAAAGAGAGAATTTGACATCAGGAGGGATGCAAATTTCGATGTCATTAATAAAAAAAACAGAAATAGAAGAGGTCCGATGACTGTACCTTGCGGAACGCGCTTAGCACAGGGAATGAATCGGAGTATTCCCCGTCTACGCGCACTTCATAGGTCCGATTCGTCAGGAAGTTTGCTATCCATCTCACAATGTCTATCGGAAAATTGAGTCTTTCAAGTTTGGTTATTAGTTTACCATGAAGGACCTTATCAAAAGCACGCGAAAAAATCGAAGTAAACTACGTCGACATCCTTTTTGTTTATCAAGTCTACTTCCCACTCGCAAATGGTTTTAAGTAGTTTGAGCTCGCAGCTACGTCTAGAGATAAATCCATAATGAGACTTACAGAGAATGTTGCGAAAATCTTATCTTTAGATGGTTACATAAGATTCCTTCGAAGATGCGGCAGAACACAGAGGTTATAGTTATGGGTCGATAATTCGCGGCTTGAGATTTGTCGCCCGATCTTTTGTAAACAGGAACCACTTCACCGCGTTTACATTCAATAGGAATTTCGCTAGTAAGCAGAGAATAGGAGAAGAGCATAGAAAGAGGTAGCGCAAGAGATAAAGCACAATTTTTTTTACTAAGAAGTGATTGATATTATCAGAAAAGATGGAAAATTTGTTAGGAAGCTTCTGTAGAACATTAAACAGAAAATGAGGAGAGAAATCGACATCTGAGACTAACGAAGATGTGGTGCTAGGCATAGAGCATACGATGGGATCCCTGCTAGAGTAATTCACAGCAAACTCTTCGGCAAAGACTGTAACTTTCTCTTTAGAATGGAAAATGAACTGACAGTCTTTTTTGATCACGGGAATGTCGGAATGAGGCTTTAAAATAGTCCTATCCAATGGTGTATTCCATTAGGTACTTGCAATGCTTCAAGTTTATTTATTTATTACATGTTGTTCATATAATATACAATGATAGTACACAAACATCATGGGGGTTATAGTGATTCCAACAAGTTGGAAGATAATAAGCATTAAAGGAACAAACCAAACATTAGATCATAAACATTACAATTGAACACATGAACACATTGAGCGGAACAATATTATAAATACTAAACACTTGAATTTAATTCAGTAAACAGACGAGCAGATCTTATTGCGAATGAATTTATACGACAAATTGTTTTCGGGGCACGAAAATGTAATTTGAAGTTAGATCCACGTGTCGCGGATTGTCTTAAATTATAAAAATGGGGTTTTCTGTCTGAAAGAGTTGTTTTTCCCCCTATTAGTTTTAAAAGTAAACTCAAATCGTTCGATTCTCTTATGCTTTCCAATGAAAGAAGGCCTAATTTTTTGTTTCTAATTTGACTGTTTGGCATGTTTATGTAATCAGTACCGAAGCAGCGATAAAAAACTCGGCGAGTGAGAAAGTTTTGGACGTTTTCCAATTTTCTAATATCTTTAACGAAATGGGGGGAGTAGACAGTGGTACAATGTTGAAGAATAGATTTAACATAAATGTTATAGGCATCAATGAGCACTTTCGTGCTCTTACTTTTGAGAACTTCTAGAATGAGATAGCATTTACGTTTGGCTTTCGATGCGATTATAGAGCAATGAGAAGAGAAGGTTAATCTATTATCTACAATGAAACCTAAATCACGGATCTCATGACAATATTCAAGGTTGGAGCCGTTCAATGAGTAAGGATAACGAGGGGGTTGTTGTGGACCTATTCTTAAAGCTTTACATTTGGGAAGAGATAACGGTAATTGCCAAGCTTTTGACCAATCAAGAACAGAATCTATAGCGTTTTGCAAAGGAGTATGAGAGTCATTAGAAGACAAGTGCTTATATACTTTCATATCGTCGGCAAAGACCTTTATTTTACAAGAAGAAGAGGAAATTTTAGAAACAATATCTGAAGTGAAAATGATGAAAAGTAATGGGCCGAGAACACTATCCTGGGGAACTCCACTGCTCACAGTGAAGCTATCGGAAAGTGCGTCTCTAACCCTAACTTGATAGGTTCTGTTACTTAAGTATTCTTCTATCCAAGAAACTATCTTAATTGGAAATTGATATTCTTTGAGTTTATGGATGAGTTTAATATGAGAAACTTTATCAAAAGCCTTTTCAAAATCGAAGTGAATTATATCTGTAAATTTCTTCTTATCAATCTCTGATTTACATTCGTCTAGAAATAAGAGCATAAGTTGTTCTATGGATCTCTTGCGACGGAAGCCATACTGGTCATCATGAAGAATATCATTTCTTTTACAGTGATTATCAATTTCTTTAGATAAAACTTTTTCGAATATACGACAGAAGAGAGAAGTTATACTAATTGGGCGATAATTAGATGGGCTGTTTAAAGGGGGCTTCTTTTTGACTGGAGTCACTATATGTAGAGTGTTTCCATCTTTGGGGGATCTGAGCCTTCTGATAGGAGTCGTTATATATGATTTCAAGAGGGATGGATAAAGGTACGGCAATCTTTTTTATAAAGAGCATGTTTAAATTATCTGGATTACTACAAGAGGAGATTGGATACTTTTCAATTAGATCACAGATTTCATGACGTTTAAATAATGGTGTTTCTGGATCCAATATTGTTGTGATAGGAGAGGGTTCAAAAGGAGGAAGTATTCCATTATCTTTAGTAAAACATTTCTGAAATGTTCTAGCAAGAAGATTAGCTTTTTCTAAATCTTTAGTCATAGTAATACCAAGCTCATCTAGTAATATATCAACACCATTCTGTTTCTCTGTGGTGTTTGTTCTAATGAATTTGAAAAACAAGTTTTTGTTCTTGCTATTCACAATAAATTTTTCAAGGCTACCATTAAATTTATCTACATACTTCTTGCACTTTTTACTAGCTCTAACATATAACTCATAATCGGCAACAAGTTCACTAGAGAGGTATTTGTTCCACAAGTGAAAGCGTTTACGCTTAGCTCTTTCTATATGAGAGGGAAGAGGAGCGTGCGTTGATAGACTCACCTTCTCTAGAGGAGCAAATTCTGTCACACAACTGTCTAATACCAATAATAGCAATTCATACTTGCTATTGGTATCATCGCTTAGACTTAAAATGGAAGTCCAATCTAAGTTAGATAAGAAACAGAGTAAAACTTCGTATTTTATTTTATTGAAATTGAGTCTATAAGAATATAATGGAAACTCATAGAATAAGGACAACTCAAATGTTATTGAATCGTGGTCAGAAGAACTAAAAGATGGGGTTACAAGTGAGTTTTTGACCACTTTGGGACTATTAGACAGGAGAAGATCAAGAATATTTATACCTCTTGTAGGTCTTTTTATGTACTGGGTCATTTTAGTAGTCGCACAGAAATCAAGGAAATTTTTGGAGTAGTTTGTTAGAGAAGTAATTGGAGTAGAAGTCCAGTTAATATCTGGAAGATTGAAATCACCTATAATAACACACGGATGATTACAAGTCACAAGGTCACTTAGGAATTTGATCAAGTTATTGCTGCCTTGTGCATCAATATGAGGAACACAATAAACAACGACGAATCTGATTATGTGGGACTTGATATCGATGTCAATCGCTAATACTTCATAGGAGTTTTTAATAGTCTGGGATAGAATGACTTCATGGGAAAGGGTTGAGGCTATGAAGAACAAAACTCCCCCACCACTAGTTTGTCCCTCTCTATCACATCTACAAATGGAGTATTGAGAGGAGAACGATGAGAGGAGGAAAGAGTCGGGAAATGAGTTGGAAAGCCACGTTTCACACATCGCAATAACAAAGAATTTCTCAGAGAGTAGAAGTTGCAAGTCTCCTATCTTGTTAACTAAAGAACGAACGTTGGCAAAATAACATTTAAAATTATGAGCAAGCGACCGGAGATCATTACTTAGTTTGATTGAAATGGAGATCGGTTAACATGAGAATGACGAAAGTTAGATTGAGAATTGAGTTGGACATAACGTCTAGGTGGGTGGCGGATAGTTTGGGCCATAAGTGGTTGAGGAGAAGATGGGAGACGAGGGAAAATGAAGTTAGGGATGAAAGGTTTGGGTTTGGAATTGTCTTTTCGCCAGGTGATGATGGCTCTTTCATATGCGCGCTCGCATCTGGTCTGGGAATGTCTTACAAAAAGGTTGTGGTTTCTGAGCAGAAAACTCTTTGAGAGTACTGCCTGTTGAAAATCCACAGTTGGCATAACGATTTTCAGGGGTCTGGGATTGGAGTTACGGGGGTTGAAGGGGATATGAGATGGCATGCGATAAACTTTCTCGGGAATGGCCTGGACATCCAGGTCATTGAGGATTCTGCGAACATTCAGGAGGTCTTGGTCGGCACGTGTAGCAGCAGAAGGCGAAGGAGATTCCGGGAGGCGGAAGAGGACAAGAGAGCGATAGCGTTCTCGGCGATCAGCTATTTCAGATGGGTATTCGAAGTATCGGAACGATGGGTCAGAGATTGGAGGGGGCTTAGAAGCAGGAGTAAAATGAATAGGAGAAGAATTCTGGACATTCGAAGATATGACATTGTTTTGAGAAGTAATCTTCTCGACGGTAAGAGTAAGAGTGTCAAGAGTATCTTTGAGTGAAGAAATGGATTTGGTCTGTTCTTCAATTATAGACTGGTACTTAATACACCTCTGCTACAATGCTTCGTTGCGATGTAGAACTGCTTTCATCATCTGGTGGAGTTCTTCGAATGAGTCGGATGTTCCCACATCGGCCCTTCTTCTCGTCGATCGTAATCTGTTAAAGAGAGAACCAAGCGGGGATGATTGAATATTTTCTGCAGAAGAAGACATACTGAAGATCCCAAATGCAACGAGTCTTACTAACTTTATGAGGTGCCAAGTTTAGAGAATAGCCTTGGCACCAGGCGTTCCGTTAGTCCAGCTTCGAAGATTCAGTCGATGAAGAGCTCGCAGTTGTTAATCATTCATCACTTATGCCGCGTTGAGAAGAAGACGGAAGGGGGAATGACTTTATTCGCTTGGGGAACTTTGTTCACAGAGAGAGAAAACGAAACTCGACCGCTCAATGTGAAGAAAAGGAGGAATGTTCTCGACTTCTCGAACTTCTCGAAGTTCTCGACTTCTCGAATAATCTGATTTCTCCTTCAATATGGACTTCTTCACTTTACTTTATTCTGAACAAAACTAATAATTCGATTGTCTTAAGCGCCAAAGAAGTTTCTTTTGTTTTAGAAGTTTCGCCATGGCCTTGGAAGGACGGTAATTGGTCCAAGAGCGACAAGGTTTGGTGGGACAGAAGAGATATATGGCATCATGAATTGTTGACAGAAGAAAACTGTACTTGTTCTGTATATCAGAAAACTATTCAAAGCAATTTCGCCAGGGAATGTTTGCTAGGAAGATGTTCATGGACTCGTAGTCATCATTTCGAAAATCTATGTAGACATCTGAATCCCGATTGCCACGTTTGTTCTGAATGATATAGTAACGTGATCAGAATTCAACAATAGTGGATGTTCTGATACATCAGTGATGGAAAAAGTTCTGTCTACATCGAGAAGAGAAGCATCGTGATTACCGTCATGTCTTGTGGGAAAAAAGACCATCTGGTTGAGTAGATACGTAGAAACAAAATTAGACAGCAGTTTTCCGAGTGGGGCCTAATAAATATGATCCCAGTCAATGTCGGGCGCATTTAAGTCACCTAGAAAAATATTGTGACTGGGCAGTAAATGACAACTGATGATTGAGATCAGTGACTCGAAGGCGGAAAGAGATAGAGAAGGAGGCCGATACACAAGAAAGCATCAAACCATTCTAGACTTCCCATTGCATATATCAAGAGCTAATAGTTCGATGCCGTCATCTATATCGAGTTCTACACGGGAGATACTCAATGAGTTTCGATAGATGACTAATAACCCGCCAAATCATGCACAAAAACTTGATTTGTGTCCTAAAAACTCTGGAGAATGTTTTCAATTCGAGTATTTCTCTGGTTCGCTTTGATAAGAAAAATCAATAATTTCATTTCTATTTATTGGGTAAACAATCAGTTCAAACTAAGAAATGGAACACACGACCGGTTTCAATAGATTCCTAACATCGAGAAGTATGATAAGAGTGAAAATTACCATGTAAGAATTCTACACATTCATATAAAAGAAACTTTACCGAGAAAAGTTTTTTTAAAACTGATCAAGTAAGTGTATTCTTGCTCCTCAAACCACTGAAAAAAATTTTTCCTATTGAGTCTTCAAATGCTCAGTTACACAGTTTTAAGGCAGTGACGCCTGGTAGAGAAGACAAATTGATCAAACCACCGCACGGAAAAAAGCTAGTCACCGGGGGGACTCGAACCCATGCAACCATCTCTCCTCTATCCGGGAGCGAGCGTGTTAACCATTACACCACGGTGACACATTGTTATTCCGTGCGATAGTGCTTATTAAAGGCTCAATTGCCTCGTTCTCTTAGTCACGCATGCTCATGAAGCGAAAGCGTCGTGAATGGAGCATAACTCCAGATTTCACAATTAAGACAGAAGAGAGGTCGAAGATATATGATAAATCGTGTGTCCTAAAAACTGTTCAAACTGAAGTCTATGCAAAAAAGTATTCTCAGTGTATGTTTCAGGCAAAACTCTATGAACACAGAACAAACTGGAAGCAAGTAGTTATGAAATAACCTTTCTCCACGTACAGAACACAAAAAACATGTTTTGTGTTCTTCTAATTGTGTTCTGAATAAGGGCTGGAAAATGTCTTGAGCAGTTCGCAAAGCCTCATCATCTTTGATCGCAAGTAATCGTCACAACTGCGTTCCAGTCAAAATATAAATTTTCTCAAAATATAATTTTTTTTCTCAACCTGAAGATAAAAACAAAGAGTAGAAGAAATGAATTCATTGTTCACGTAACTTCACGTTAAGAGCAAACTTCATGTAACAACTTTTAAGAATGGTTCACAAAGCTGTCAAATATGATATCAAAGTTTAGCGAAGACTCAGACCGAATTATGGCGTGTAGTTCACTTCACACTCTACATGAGTCAACCAAACCAAGTTTTTTGACCTCTCCATACACGATTACCCAGTAAGAGATCTTATAAGTGTCGAAAAAGTTTCAAAAAACTGGTTTAAAAATTATTACAGAACTCGCTCTCGATATTGACACCTGAATGCCGTCTCTAGGACCCAATTCAAACCATTCCAAAAACCAGTTTATACTGAACCTGTTAAAGTATCGTTCGATTTCTTCTTAACTGTTCTACAAGAAATACATGTTTTCGGCCTGGTAACTTCAGTGAAAATGTAGTAGCTAAGAAGGTAAAGATAAAGGCAATAAAGAATTTCGATCAGATTAAAAAAAAAAATTTTTGAAAAATTTTTCTGAACTCTCGAGAATCTGAATATAGCTCGATGAGAAATGTCATTAAGATCACAAGATCAAGTTTTCTAAATTCTCCATATTTGAATATTTGGGTAATGTCATGGCACTACTGCAAAGGCTACCGCAATGACCCATCGAATTATAGAACGATTTACATGACACATTTATCTTCCAAAATCATGGAGCGCATTCTTTGCAAGGAAATACTCGAGTTTTTGAACGAGAACTCACTGCTAAGCCCCTGCCAATATGTATGGTTTTCGACCCAAACATTCCTGCGAATTAACTCTACTGAAAAACCAAGTTGACTGGCACAAGAAACTGGACAGCAAAAAGTTCACTAGTTGCATAATAATTGATTTTTCCCGTGTTTTCGACGCTGTGCCGATTCATCTTCTGATGAGAAAAGTAGCATCTTTCGGTATCGGTGGTACTTCGCTCAGTACTTCCTAACAAACCGGCAGCAGTATGTTAGTGTCGGCAAGTGCGACTCAAAATCTTATCCGACTCCAACCGGAGTCCCACAAGGTAGCTGTATTGATCCCTTGCTCTTCCTACTCTATATCAACGACTGTAGTCGCAATAACGACTACCTTTAATTTCATTATTCTAGTTTGAGTAATACGGATTTGTTCGAGGTCCGTTCTTTAGGGTGTAATAGCACACCAAAATTGTCTAGCCTACAATTGTCTAGAATATTTTTGACAATTTCATTTCGTATTCATTTATTGTTGTGGTTTAGTTTAAACTTAATTAATCACAACTATATTACCATTGAAGGGACCCCGTTCCGTCCCCACCTCTCTTCTTCTCGTTGGCAGCCGTGCAGCTCGCATTCAACGGAACTATTGTTTGTTATTTGAATTGAGTTAAATTTATTGGTTGTTATTTGACCAGCTATTTCTTTTAGTTGAGAGACAAAACAGTTCTCTCATTCTATTCCAGTTCATTCAGTTCGTTCTTTCATCCTAGTTTAGTTTCTCTATCAAGTTAATTCTTCTCGTCATTCATTGGTTCGAAAGTTAATAAAAATAAACGTTAACGTTTATTCTGTGGACTTGAAACTCAAGACGTGGCAGGCGAAAAGATTATTTATAATAAATTCTGATTGAAGAATTTATTTGGCGGAACAGAGAGCAATCACCACCGAACCCCCGCTACATGGTGCATCGGCCTAAGGATGACAGCGCCGACGAAGAAAGACGACATGAAGCTTTCGGAAGATCAACGCGAAAATGAAGAAGAACTGGAAGTTGAATGCTTGCCAGAGCAGAGTCATTTGGGTCGAGCGTACAAGAACCTGGGTTCGTATTTCGGACAAATGGACTCACTGATAGAAAGATCGATGACAGATCAGGCGAGAGGGCCATTAGCTAGAGACGTGAAAATCCTTATGAGAAGGCGTGCTTTTAGCGGGAAACACTACGTAGAGGCGTACGAAGACCTGAATAAAGTAATGGCCAAGACAAAAAATCCTGCGAAAACGGGTCACATGGCGACGTTCGAGAGATGGCTGAAAGAAGACCCGGAAAGATTTCTAGCTACGACAAAATGCAAAATTGAGGTAGCTCTTTCGGATTTGGAATGTTTGCAGTCTGAACTCGGAACGGAAATCAGTTCACAAACCGCCGTGCCCCCAACGGATCGTGTAGTCAGTCAAGAAGGCTTTTCGAGTAGCCGAAGGAGCCACGAAACCGAAGCACAACAGCAATTTCTACTGCAAACAGCCCCGTTCCTCGAAAGGAATCACGAACTCCAAGAACAACAGCCGCACTCGAATCAATATGCAGCCACATCCTCCGTACGGAATCCTGTAACCGCAACACAACCGCCGCCTTCAAGTCAAGAATTAGCGGCCCGCCTACCTCGCCTACCGGCTCTACCGCTACCCGAATTTGACGGCAATTGTCTTAAATTTTCGGAATGGTTTGAGAGGTTCGAAGAAGCTGTACACTCGAGATCGGACCTTTCGGACTCTGAAAAAATGAGTTACCTCTTGACATGCGTGAGCGGCACAGCGAAAGTTGCAGTGAGTCAGTTTCCTACAACTGCGAGCGGTTACTCATCAGCCATCGCTCTTCTTAAGGATAGCTTTGGCGCGAACGAATCGGATGAACGGACTCTGGCGGTGGAAGTAGAAATGCTTGCGGCTGCAAGCACTTCTTGGAATGATCAACTCTGCTTAGTTCTAACCTTGAAGGCATTAATAGCGCGAATGGCCAGAATTCGGGAAAGCGTTCAGAGCGATGTCATGATGCAAGAAATTGTGACAAGAAAATTCCCAGTTCAACTAAAAGACAAACTACGCCGCTTCGCCTACAAAACCGAACGAGTAACAGTCAAGGCACTACTCGACGAAGCAGAGAATTTGATCAGAGAGAAAATTTTTGTCGCAACAATGAATGACCCGGTCAACAGAAACAGTGCTACAACTCCGAAGCGATTCGTAAACACTGTAAGAGAACATCGAACAGAGATCGGCTTCAGCGAGGAGGCAACAGCGAGAAACAGGCAGAACGATTGCGAACGATCAAAGTGCATATACTGTGGTAAGCACAGTCTTTCGTACGACTGCTTCACTATCCGCCTAGTCGTAGACAGAGTCAACTACTTAAAAAGAAACGGTCTCTGCATTGCGTGTTTGAAGCCGGATAGCACAATGCACAGCTGCGACGTCAAATGCCCAATACGTGAGAAGCAACACGACTTATCAGTGTGTACGCAATTGGCATCCATGAGACAATCTCATAAGAAATCAGAAGAAGAGAGGCGGAAAGGCAAAAACCGTCAGGGAGAACACGGTAAAATCACGGAACGTGGCGAAAGGCAACAAGAAACCAGGCCACGGCAACAGGAACCAAGACCTAGACAACAAGGGCGTCACCGCATCATGGCAAATCAACTCGGCGAAAATAAAAGCTATTTATCACCGAGACTTCAAACGGGAGAAGTAACCATCAGAGGTGATGCAGAAAACAACAGCAAGAGAGTGGCCTTCCTACTCGACACCGGGGCTAGTATTAGCCTAGTGTCAGAAGTACTGGCTGAGAAGCTCTCGTTGCAAAAGCTGCATGATGTTGAGTCGACCATATGTGGATTGGGAGACAAAACAGATGGTCGAAAGGTATACCCCATCTACGAAGTACCTCTGGAAAGTGTCACTGGGAAGCGAATAACAATTAAGGCAATGGGATTCCCGGAACCGATTGTGGGCACGATAGAATACCCACCTCTTCCTAGAATAGACGTGGATGAAATCCGACTCCGAAAACTAAAGATGGCTGATCAATGCGACAATCTGAGTGTCGTGAAGCCTCAACTCCTACTGGGTAACAAAGATTACTTAACGGTGACTAGAGTAAAGGAGCAACGGATCTACCTGCCGAGCGGACACATACTTCTACCTTCACTCTTGGGGTGGATAGCCACCGGAGGAGAAACCGAGAGTAACCCAAAGGTTGTGGCGCACCTGATCGATAAGAAAACCAAAATGAAAGAAGTCACTACAGCTCTTCAAAGTTTTCTAGCAATAGAGGAATGCGTGAAGGCGCGCTGATTACCCCGATAGCGTATGTGGGGCCTCTCCCGCAGGCGGATGGGAGACTTGGTGGCTTTGCCATGGCTGACCAAAGAGGGGCTTAGGCTAGTGAGCGTCGCGGGTGGGTGTGGGAACTGGGCAGCCCACATCCTATAAAATGCTCGCTCACTGTTATCTCACTGGCCTAAGGGACACGGTCAAGAGGCGTGTCCAAAAAATAACCTCTAGCCCACATAGCCCAAAATCCCGGGTTATGTGGCCCAAAGGGTCGTAAACGGACGTCAGGCTGAACTATCGACTTGGATGTTCGTGCGACAAGCCGGTCTATGAAGAAACCGTCGCATCCCCCCAAGATGCACCATCAGAGTAACCCCAATGCTAGGGCGTCCCCTTCAAGCGACGCGCGTCGAATCCCGATCGACGTGAGAAATATGCGAGGGTCTTCGAGGAATAATAGGCCGCGTCCTCGATTTAATCAAATAGCAGTGCCTACACGCCTCCGACTAGCTACCTTGAACGTCGGAAGTCTCTCGGGGAAGTCCATGGAAGTCTGTGACATGCTGGCAAAAAGAAGAGTACATCTGGCATGCCTCCAGGAAACTAGGTGGAAAGGAGGGAAAGCAACGCAGCTCGACGGGAGGTATAAGCTGTGGTACTCGGGCAATACTTCATCAGCAGCCCGCAATGGCGTCGGAATTATCGCTGCCTCCTACCTTGCCACATCCGTCACGGAAGTTTGTCGAATCTCAGATCGTTTGATGTCCATCTCCTTGGAATGCAATGGCAAACTCTTCAAAATAGTCAGTGCTTACGCACCGCAGGCAGGATGCAGCGACTCCGAGAAAGACGGGTTTTGGGAAGACTTCGATGACGTCATCAGAAAATGCTCTCCGGAAGAAACTCTCATGATCGGAGGAGACTTGAACGGGCACGTAGGAAGAAGATGCGAAGCCCATAAGAGAGCTCATGGAGGCAACGGCCATGGTTTGCCGAATGCAGAAGGAGAGCGAATCTTGAGTTTCGCCGAAGAGCACGATCTTTCCATCTGCAATACCTTCTTCTGCAAACGAGAGTCTCACCTCACCACGTATTGCAGTGGTGGAAGGAAAACCCAAATCGACTTCTGGATGACGCAAAGAACCAATCTGAGACTCATCACTGATTGCAAGGTGATTCCGAGCGATAACGTTTCCTCGCAGCACCATCCAGTTATAATCGATCTCCGATTTTCCCAGAAGCAATGCAACGTAAAGCCTCTGAACGAAGTTTCTCGGATAAAATGGTGGAAGGTACGTGACAACAAGGTTTGCTTCATGCATCAGCTTCTTCTCGCCCTATCCCCGGACACTCTCCAAAAAACGTTCCCTGACTCCATTGAGGAGCACTGGAGGTTCGTTCGAGACAAGATGAAGGCGGTAGGAGAAGTCACTCTGGGCTTAACAAAACCAGGTCGCAAACGCATTGTAGACAAGGAGACATGGTGGTGGAACGAAGACGTTCAAACTGCTGTCAAGGAGAAGAAAGTGGCTCTCAAGCAATGGAAACGATCCGGAACCGAAGCTGACCGAGCTCTGTACCTATGTATGAAGAGAGAAGCTAAGAGAGCCGTAGCGAAGGCACGCTCCTCAGCCATCCAAGAAATCTACAGTAAGCTCGACACGCCTCAAGGAGAGAAGGAAATTTTCCGGATTTGCAAAGCACGAGCCACAGCAGCAAAAGACCTTTCTCACGTGCAGACAATCAAGAACCGGGACGGCATACTCCTCCGATCCAATGTCGAAATTTGTCAGCGATGGAGAGAACACTTCGAGGAAATCTCGAACATCGAATTCGACCACCCTCCCGTCCCGCTGTCCCTACCAGTAGAAGGACCAGTTCCCACCATCTCAGAGATTGAAGTAAGAGAAGCCCTTCAGAAAATGAAGCACGGAAAGGCATGTGGGCCAGATGATCTTGCCGCCTCTGCATGGAGACTCGCAGGTGATTGTGGACTTTTCCATCTTACGACCCTCTTTCAAAAAGCCACTGCTCGCCTGGAGTATCCCGAAGACTGGAGTAGATCATCTACAATACCCATCTACAAAGGAAAAGGAGATGTCACAATATGCTCCAACTACCGGCCGATAAGAATCATTCCTCATACCACAATGATCTTGGAAAAGATCATCGAAGCACGGCTCCGCAAAATTGTAAGCACAACCGTCAATCAGTGTGGCTTCGTCAAAGGAAGTGGAACAACAGATGCTATTTTCGCCATTCGTCTTTATCTAGAGAAACACAGGGAAAAGGCGAAGTCAGTCCATTGCGCTTTCCTTGACTTGGAGAAAGCTTTCGACCGTGTGCCTCATGAGCTGATATGGTTCTCTCTTCGAGACCACCTAGTCCCAGAAGAGTACATAAGATGGATTCAAATGATGTATACTGACTCTAGAAGTACCGTGAGAAGTCCAGCGGGTACTTCGGAGTCATTCAAGGTTGCTGTAGGAGTTCATCAAGGTTCCGCCCTTTCCCCCCTGCTCTTTATACTGATAATGGACACGATCACCAGAGATCTACAAACAAGCCCTCCGAAAACTCTACTGTATGCTGACGACGTTGTGTTATGTTCCAACACAACAGAGGACTTGGAGAAACAGCTAGGAGAGTGGAACGAACGCTTCAGTGACTATGGTCTACGACTAAACCTCCAAAAGACTGAGTACTTGGAAATGGGAAAAAGTACTTCGAATACCTCGAATACCATCAAAGTCAAGAACACCGAACTCCGGAAAGTGGATGGCTTCAAGTACCTCGGATTCTACATCACCGCAGACCTAGACCCCAAGGCTACAGTTGCTGCGAGAGTCAATGCTGCCTGGCTCAAATGGAGAGAATCAACCGGTGTACTATGCGACAAGCGAATGCCTGACAGACTGAAAAGTAAAATTTACCGATCAGTTGTCAGACCAGTAGCGTTGTACGGCCTCGAATGTTCTCCATGCACAGCAAAGACTATACAGATGCTGCATGTTATGGAGATGAAAATGCTGAGATGGAGCCTCGGACTCACTCGTCTAGACATGGTGCGAAATGAAACCATCCGAGATCGTCTGGGCATCGCCCCTATATCTGAAAAGCTTCTAGAGTCAAGGCTGAGATGGTACGGGCACGTGATAAGATCAAATCCCCATTCCGTTTCTCAATCGTCCTGGAACCTCGAAGTAGAGGGCAAAAGACCCAGAGGCAGACCCAAAACTAGGTGGCGAGACTGCATCGAAGTAGACATGAACACGACCGGGCTGAAGACTGAAGACGCAGCTGATCGGGTGAAATGGCGTGGTGCAGTCTACAAAGCGGACCCTGCCCGGCGGCGGGATAAACGCTAGGAAGAAGAAGAAGAAGAAGAGGAATGCGTGAAGGGAGAAGAATCACATGACAGTCCGAAGGAACTTGAAGAAGCAGATGAGTTCTTCCGCGACCATGTTCGTGTTGAAAATGGAAGAATTCACGCACAATATTGCATCAGAACCGAGGCTCTTGAGAAGTAGTCGGGGAACCTCAAACCCTCATACGCGCGCCTGCGCAACGTGATCTCCAGCCTTCGTGAGAAAGGTATGTTGGAGAAGTACAACTCCATCATTCGAGAACACATGGCGAAGAAACAAGTGGAAGAAGTTAAACCACCGGATAAGAAAGACTTCCTCTACTCCTACTTACCACATTACCCTGTATACAGACCTGACAAGCCTCAGAAACCCATCCGGATTGTATTCGACGCATCAGCGAAAGAAAGAGGCAAATTGTCACTTAACGACTGCATGAAAGATTGCAATATTCGATTGGAACGCATCCCAGGATTACTTCTGCGTACCAGATGCGCCTTCAGTATCGTTCTGAGCGATGTCGAGGCAGCCTTTCTGCAAATTGTGGTGGACCGTAGTCAAAGAGATCTGATGCGTTTTCTCTGGGTAAAGGATCCTTCGAAGCCAATACATGACGAACACGTGATGCATCTCCGATTCCAAGTGGCCTGTATTCCGTTCGGCATATCACAGAGTCCTTTTCTTCTGGAGTCTGCGATAAGGTATCATGTGGAGAACACGAAAGACGTGACCGCTCTAGATGATAAGGGTACGCAGTTTGTTCTCAGTCAACTTCGAGAAAATGTATACGTAGACAACATTATCTTCGAGTGTGAAAAGGAGACATACAAACTCCGAGTTTATCAGGATTCAAAGAAGATATTCGCTAAGATTGGAATGAACCTGCGCGAGTTTTCATCGGACTCCCCGCCTTTGTAGAATCTCTGCCTGAAAGCGACAGGGGTAAAATCGGGTTGCAGAAAATTCTCGGTATACAATGGTGTTCTCAGAAGGATGAATTGGAGCTGAAAACGAGCGTACCAAAAGTGAAGGGTCCTCTTACAAAAAGGGTTGTTCTCAGTAAGCTCGCTTCTACGTTCGATCCTCTGGGCTTAATGGCGCCCCTCTTACTACAAGCCAAGGTCTTTGTACAACAACTTTGGAGTAAGGAGTACGGCTGGGACACACCATTGACAATCGAAGACGAACGAATGTGGATGGAGATAGAAAGAGATATGTCCGCCTTCCTCTTCACTCTGCCGCGAAGGATACTGCAGTCTGAGTCAAAATGGATGCTGGTAGCATTCGCGGACGCGTCTTGCAAATCGATGGCGGCAGCAGTGTACATAGTTGGGCAAACAAGAGCCAACTTGGCTATGGCGCGTTCTCAACTCGCTCCGTTCAAATTGAAATCTACGATTCCGAGGCTAGAATTAAGAGCTATGCTGTTAGCGGCAAAACTCTTGAGATTTGTCGGCTCGAGTCTCTCAAAAACTCATCGGAATACAGGCTTGGAACTCCACCTGTTCACAGACAGTATGATTGCGCTGTATTGGGAATCAGGACGGATCAAACGCAATGAAGAGAAGGGCAATCGGAGCATAGCCAATACGAGCAAGAAAATAGCTGAAAAAAAATTCAAATCTGTCGAGAACTTCATGGAGAGACATGCAAAGAGGGAAGGGACTGCATAAGAAGCAACCATGTGTGCTCTGAGGAAAATCCCGCAGATTTAGCGACCAGCGGAGTCAAATCTCACAAGCTAACATCAAACCGCAGCCTGTGGTGGTATGGTCCAGAGTGGTTGAATGTAGAAGGTGTGAAAGGGAGAAAACCATGGAACACAGACGATATCCCGCCATCCGTTGTTGAAGAAGCCGCTCAGTATGACTTGCCACAACCCGTCCTACTGTTGAACGAAAGAGCAAGATATAACACGATACTGACTGCAAATCGCTTCTCCAGTTTCTCACGTATGACAAGAACGGTCGTTTACGTCAAGAGATTTATCTGGAAAAAGTTAGCTAAACTCGAGGAAGTGAGAAAGGCACGATTGACACTCCTAATCGGACCAGAGAAAACTGAGGGCTCAATCACTGCAAGGGAGTTGTACCTCGCAGAGCAGACTATTGTCAAGATATACTAACAGGCTAACCTTGAAGACATAAATACACCAGGTAACAGAAAACTGCAGCTGTTCAAGGATAAAAGGGAGATCTACAGATGTGGTCATGGACGACTGGGCAATTCAAATTTACCTCTCGACAGGAAATGTCCGATGTTTTTGCCGGGCAGCACGGATGAACATCTAATAGCTCTAATAATCAGAGCGGCGCATGTGGAAAGGATGCACTCGGGCGAAAACCATACGCTAGATGCCGTCCGCTCCAGGTACTGGCTAGTCAAATGTCGGCGAGTGATACGCAAGGTGTTGAAGAGTTGCACAGTATGTCGAAAGGCCCTAGCAGTACCATTCGCATACCCAGCAGCACCAGATCTACCCGAAGCAAGAGTCATACAACATCGACCCTTCCAACATGTCGGCATTGACTATGCCGGGCCATTTTCGTTGAAGAACGGAGATGAACGGTTCAAAGCATACGTACTATTGATCACTTGTATGACTACCCGTGCAATACACCTCGAAGTAACGAAGTCACTGTCCGCCGTCGCCTTCATTGCCGCACTGCGAAGATTTGTTTCTCGAAGAGGAGTTCCGGAGCACGTGACTTCCGACAACGCCCCTACATTTCACTGCGCGAGCTCACTGCTCAAAGAAAATGATCAGGAAAAAATGAAATTCTTGTCATACATTGCCAGCAAGGGAATACAATGGTCATTTACCACCCCTCATGCTCCCTGGAAGGGCGGGGTCTACGAGAGGCTTGTGGGAATGATGAAAGGTTGCCTTGTCAGAACTATAGGTCGCAAGTTCTTGGACTGGGAAAAGTTCGAAACTGTGATAATAGAAATCGAAGCTGTACTGAATAGCCGTCCTCTCACAAGTCTATCCAACGATCTGAAAGACAACAACCTCGTCATAAGACCTTGTGATATTTTGATGCCTATGGGAGGAGCTATGGGGATCAGTAACAGCGAAGACAATGAAATGGGATCTGATAATTATGTACCGCCACAAAGTACTGAGCTCAGTTTGAGGAATGTGTATCGAGGGACAGACGTATTGATTCACCGCTACTGGAAGCTTTTTAAGACCTCCTACGTCAATAGTCTTAGAAGCCGAGCCTATTCATCAGTCAAAATGGGACGTACATGTTCGAGGCAACCAATTATTGGAGAAGTAGTACTTATTGAAGAAGAAGTAACCCCGCGTGGCTCATGGCCGTTAGGTAGAGTGCTTGAGGTAAATGAAAGAGAAGCCACGATTCGCACAGGCACGGGCTCTATCCTACGAAGACCGGTGAATTTACTTGTGCCGCTAGAAGTGTTCTCAAGTGGGATGGATGAGCAAGAAGTTGTGGAAAATGAGGGCTATAATTCTAATCCTCTGCCGCCTACGAGACCCCAAAGAAGTTGTAAATCGTTGGCGAAAGACCCTGCATTTTGGAAAGCCTTGCGGTTGTAGGGCCGTCCGCCTCAGACTCACTTAAGTGACCTGGAAATTTGTTAAATGTTTGAAATATTGTTAAATAATTAGATGAAATGTGGAACCATGAATAAAGATGGTTGTTTAGAGAATGGCGGAAATGGACCATGACGCTCAAGTGGAAGAGGACGCCCTACTTGTGCAACCGGAGGACTACGAGAACCCAGATGATACAACGGACGTGGTGGCCAGAATTGAGAAGACGATTGGCGGATTAGAGAAGAACGTTCTCGGAAAACTAAAGGAACTGAGAGAGCGCGTTGGTTCTCTTGAATCGAGAATGGCATCACTGGAGAGACGAGCGCTGAATCGTCTGGAACAGACATGTGACCTCATGCATCAAGTACTTCCGCGAATATCGGATGCCATCGTCGCGCAAACTGAGTGTGAGAGCAGTGTGAATAATCTGCTAGTGAGAATGGAAGAAACCCAAAGGCGTCAGAATTCACCAGAGCGTACTATGTACCAGAGCGACTACAGAAAGCGAAGGAGGACGGAAGAAGACACCCGCCTAAACCGTCCTCCGTCCGACGCCGGCCCGAAGATCTCCTGCCTCTTCTGTCAAGACACCAAGCACCTCGCCGCGTTCTGCCGGAAGCTGTCCCTGGAAGCAAGGAGGATCCAACTCGTGAAGCTCGAACGTTGCCTTTCCTGCCTCAAGCCCGGTCACGAAGGAAAAGCCTGCTCCATCCGCGCCTGCTCACGATGCACTGGCCCCCATCATGTCGCCGTCTGCCCGTCCAACCCCATCTTCCGTCATTGAGAGTCTACAAGTAACACAGAAGAAAGAACGTCATCACGGATATGCTGTGAAATTTGATGTGATATCTACCATGTAATCAATGTGATTATAATGTTTGTTGTGTTCCTTCTGATGTTATTTAATGTTTCTTCTTCAAGTCGTTTTATCTCTATGTGCATCTCATCATCCTTCCCCGGGCCCCCCCCCAATGTAGTCGCAATAACGACTACCTTTAATTTCATTATTCTAGTTTGAGTAATACGGATTTGTTCGAGGTCCGTTGTTTAGGGTGTAATAGCACACCAAAATTGTCTAGCCTACAATTGTCTAGAATATTTTTGACAATTTCATTTCGTATTTATTTATTGTTGTGGTTTAGTTTAAACTTAATTTTTCACAACTATATTACCATTGAAGGGACCCCGTTCCGTCCCCACCTCTCTTCTTCTTGTTGGCAGCCGTGCAGCTCGCATTCAACGGAACTATTGTTTGTTATTTGAATTGAGTTAAATTTATTGGTTGTTATTTGACCAGCTATTTCTTTTAGTTGAGAGACAAAACAGTTCTCTCATTCTATTCCAGTTCATTCAGTTCGTTCTTTCATCCTAGTTTAGTTTCTCTATCAAGTTAATTCTTCTCGTCATTCATTGGTTCGAAAGTTAATAAAAATAAACGTTAACGTTGATTCTGTGGACTTGAAACTCAAGACGTGGCAGGCGACAAGATTATTTATAATAAATTCTGATTGAAGAATTTATTTGGCGGAACAGAGAGCAGTCACCACCGAACCCCCGCTACAACGACCTTCCTGACTGTTTCCCTCAAAAGTGCGCAGTCACAATTTACGCCGACGACGTAAAGATCTCAACTGTGATTGATCCTCTTTTACAACAGGCAATAAATGCTGTGGCCGAATGGTCGACAGTATGAGGTTTAGCTATCTCATCGTCGAAAACAGTCATCATCCGTCTATGTAATATGCATCCTTCTAACTATTTAGTCCTCGGTGACACAAATTTGCCAGAGTCTGAGATAGTAGGGGATCTTGGTGTGGTGTACTCTAGGAAACTAGATTTTCCTAAATTTTTCTAGAACTAGATTTCATATATGTAGAGGACATTCACAATCAAGCAACTTCTAAGTGTGCTTTTATCTTGCGTTCATTCAAGTCAAAGAACCTGAACTTGTATAGAACTCTCTTTGCTACCTACATTAGGCCTCAATTAGAGTACTGTTCTGTTGTTTGGAGCCCACATCTCAAGAAACACATAGAGATTATGGGAAAAGTTCAAAGATCATATACTTAGCGTGTATTTTAAAGGGCCGGTTTAGATCTGAAGTATGAGGAACGTCTCAAGCAGCTCAATTTGTCATCATTGAAAAAGCGTCGCGATCAGGCTGATTTAATCATGACTTTCAAGATACTAAAAGGAATGAAACCCATAAATACAACCAACATATTTGATCTACGCTCAAACACTCACAATACTAGATCACATAACTGGGCTTTGAATGTACCACTAATGAGAACAGTCTCTCATTCCAATATCTCGCCGGTACGAGTCTGCGACATTTGGAATAATCTAGGAGCAAAAAAAGTTAGAACTCAGACCACTAAAGATTTCCGGAACCTACTCAATAAAACTCATTTCGAATTAAACTGATGTTTTACAATTTTTTATTTGTTCTTTTTTCAGTCAATAATCGAATAATTGTGGAAATGGACCGCTATTTGGAAATGGAAATGGTGTGACAAATGAATTGAATTGACATCACTTGCTGTTACTAGTCACAATTTCTACTCAGGAAGAACTACTAATTTCTGAAAGTAGTTCTTCCCGAGTAGAAATTGTGACTACATAGTAACAGCAGGTGATGTCACTCTTCTGCAGTCTTTTAAATAAAACACTCTACCATTTATTAACGCACTTAACTGCTTACTGTTTCGAATTGTAAATGCTTTTTAAAATTTAATCCTTTTTCACTTTATACTGTAAAGTGTTATGCTTCGCTCGATTTTCCTCTTTTCACGTGACATACTTCAATTCAACTCAATTCTAATTTTATAACGTGAAAACATTACATGCAGCAACGCATAAATTAATCACGTGGTACGAGAGATTAAACAATTGAATTGTTTGAATTACATAAATAGGTGAAACAATGCAGATTACATCCAGGCAAACATATATCATTCATCAACACTATTAATTTCGGTGAATATACGAGCTGATCGTATAGAGAAGGCATTTCTTCTGCAAATAGTTCTCGGAGCAGGGTGGATTATTTTGAAAAATGCGCCTCTAGTGTTGGACGCTCTTATTTCAAAGTTGTGGTGCGTCCTGTCAGAGAGTACTTTTTTTCCCAAATATCAGTTTCAAGAGTAGTTTGAGGTCGTTAGATTCTCTAACAGAGAGAAGAGATACTAGGCCTAGTTGATTGTTTCTCGTCTGACTACTTGGCATATTATTAAACGAACAACCAAAGCACCGGCGAAAAACGCGACGCTTAAAATAATTTTGAACCTTCTCTAGTACAGCTATGTCCTTAGCGAAATGTGGGGAGTAAACAGTTGTACAGTGTTCTACAATAGATTTAATGTATATCTTGTAAGCGTTAACAAGTACATCCGGTTTACGACTCTTGAGAACTTTAAGAATAAGATGACATTTACGCTTTGCTTTCTGAGCTATTGTTGAGCAATGAGCAGAAAAAGTCAACTTGTTGTCTACAATAAATCCTAAATCACGAATCTCGTTGAGGTAGGGTAGGGAGTGACTATTTATAGAATATGGAAAATGAGGGGGACTCTGGGTACCAATTCTTAACACAGCACATTTTGGTAGAGATAAAGGCAATTGCCAAGCGTCGCACCACTCCACTATGGTATCAATCGAGTGTTGCAGTGTTGTATGAGAGTCTGTTTTAGAAAAAGACTTATAAACTTTCATGTCGTCTGCAAAAACTTTAATTTTACAATTAGAAGAATTGATCATATTCACTATCTCAGATGTAAAAATGATGAATAATAATGGGCCTAAGACACTGCCTTGGGGAACACCACTGGTAACCATGAAACTATTAGAAAGTGATTGATTAACTCGAACTTGGTAGGTTCTATTACTTAAATAAGCTTCTATCCACGAAAAAATTCTAAGAGGGAGTTGAATGAAACTATTAGAAAGTGATTGATTTTTTTTTCATATCAATTGTTGAGCCAGTCCTTTTCTCAAACCAATTCCAAACAAACAGATATGTCTGTTCCCTCGTCAGTTTCTCAACCCTCATCTGATGTACAAATTCTGATCCAAGCTGTCAACCGTCAAAGCGACCAAATCTCCCAACTTCTGAATGCAGTAACCTCAATGATGACGACATTATCTTCTCTCATTCCTCTTCTCTCTAAGCTCACAACCCAAACCCCGGCCCCTCCATCCAACTCTTTGATGACTTCCTCTCTCATATCGCAGCCTGAACTTCTCGCCTATGACGCGGTCAGGAGAGTCCTTCAGGAAGACAAAGTCATTCTGGAAGAGAAGGCTCACAACATCGTTTTGGTCGGCATTCCGGAGGAGATAAGAAAAGACGCCACGGATCAACATGATGGAAAACTTCTTGATTCTCTCGTTAGTGAACTCAATATACCTTCTCTCACTAATGCATTCAACCAAGGTTCTATCACTCATCGACGCTTCGGAAATGAAGAGAACAAGAGAAGAATTCTTAAGATTCATTTTCCATCGCCATCTCTCCGAACAGAAGTACTTCGAAAACTACGAGTCCGTCGTCCTGAAGTACTTCGCATATTTCCTCACGCGTACGCGAGAGAAGACCTTACCAGAGAAGGACTCCAACTCGAGAAGGACTGCAAGAAACTCGCTAAAGAAAGAAACGACAAAGCTGGATTGATGGAGTGGGGGGTACAAGGAACAAGGCTCATTCGATTCTCTCATCCGCGTCCTCTATACACTCCGAAGACAGTCGCTGAGGCTAATGGTTCTCTTCAAAACGTGACGGTGACAAGAGGAAAAAGGATGGACGCAAACGATGTACAGAAATAGGTCAGTAGTGCTGATGGCGATAGCCTGTTTACTTCTTCTGATATTTGGAATAGCCAACATAGTATTAGAGGAAATTTTAGTTTTTACTATAGTAATTGTCGCTCTATACGGAATAAATTGTACGATCTTAATCATTTATTATCTTTAACGCAATACAATGCTATTTGCTTTTCAGAAACTTGGTTACACGATAGTGAACCTGATGTCATTTTACATTCAAATAAACCATATTCTGTTTTTCGTTCTGATAGAAACTCTAATATCAGTAACAGAGGTGGCGGAGTAGCAATTTTAGTGCAATCTAGACTCAGTCCAGTAGCAACTTCGTCGATGTCAGTTTCAGAATGTGAAGCTATTACAGTTGAGTTACAATGTAGTGACAAAAATTCATATTTTTCTCGGGTTAGATTAATGTGTGTTTATCGATCTCCCAGTGCCCCAGACGATATCATGAATGAGTTATTAGCATACTTCTCTTTAAATACCATTCCCAATGTCCCTCTCATAATCGTTGGTGATTTGAATTTGCCTTGTATTGATTGGGACAAGTTGACGTGTTCTAAGAGCTATTCTTCTACTCAATTTCTTAATTACTGTTGTGATAACCATTTCACTCAGTACATTCTGATGCCGACTCGAAGTCAGAACATTCTTGATCTTCTTTTATGCAATCATCCGATTATCTCTTCTTCTAGTGTTATTGCTCCCTTCACATCCCAGTGCGATCATAATTCTATTTGTTTCGATTGTATTACCTCCAAAGTATTCGATGATATAATCAAGCCTATAAAACTTTATTCTGAGGCAAACTGGCATATGATTGAGTACTTTATTTACTGTCATGATTGGACCTTGGCATTATCATCTCTTGACCCTAATCAAGCTTACAACTATATCGTTGATCTACTATGTGACCTTATCGATCGCTTTGTGCCAACTGTTGTTCCTAATTCGTCCTCCTATAGATATCCAGCGCGTATTCAACGCTTATTCAATAAGCTTCAGAAAGTTTCAATTACTGCTCCTTACTCCGAATATTGTAAAAATCTATCAAGAAATTTTTCTTCTGAGCTTTATGATTTTGAAACATCTAAGGAATCTTCTCTGATTGTTAAAGGCAACCGTAAACAGTTTTTCTCGTATTGTACAAATCGTATTAAATCTCAAAACGATTCCTATGTTTTGTATGACAGTAGTGGAACGGTAGTGACGGACCCTTCCATAAAAGCTGAAATGTTTTCTTCTCAGTTCTCATCAACTTTCTCTGAACCGTCTCAGAATGTTCTTCCTGTCCCTATTTTAGCTCCCTTCGATCAACACTTTTCTCTTGAAATAATTGATGATCAAATGATAATCGAGGCTGTTTCTAAGTTAGAGAATAAATGTAATACCTCACCCGATTCCATTCCGAACATTTTTATCAAAAAATGTAAATTTGCGTTGTTGAAACCTCTGCGTATTTTATTCAACAACTGTTTAATGACTGGAATCGTACCCGATATGTGGAAGTTTGCTATTGTAAAGCCTCTGCTCAAAAACAAAGGACCTCCTATCTTATCAAATTACAGACCCATTTCTTTAACCTGCTCGATTTCTAAAGTAATGGAAAAAGTTATTGTTAATTCTATTTCAAAGTATCTTGAAGAGCGTTCATTGCTCTCCCCTTTTCAAGCCGGTTTTCGACCTAATCGATCGACAATCACTTCTTTAGCCGAATCATATTCCTTCATAACCCACTCTCTGAGTTCAAGTATTGATATTGATGTAATTTTCCTAGACATCTCAAAAGCTTTTGATTCTGTAGATATTCGATTTCTATTGTTTAAATTGAATTCACTTGGTATTGTAGGGCCAGCACTTAAATTTATCTCTTCTTTCCTCAACTCCCGTAAACAATCAGTGATCATCGATGGTATCAACTCAGTACCAGCTTCAGTTTTAAGTGGTGTTCCTCAAGGTTCTTCAATAGGCCCGTTGTTGTTTTTACTGTTCATTGACGACATCAAGAAAGTTATCCCTGCTACTATTCGCTTCAGTATTTTTGCCGATGATGTTAAGCTGCTAGCTCAAGTACCCTTATATTCAGATGACTTACAAACAGCAGTCAACAATATATTTGAGTGGTGCACTCAGTGGAACCTTACTCTATCAACTTCTAAATGTACTGTTCTTCATATAGGCAAGCAATCGGTGTTTCACCCCTACTCTATCAACCATATTCCATTGATTGTTACCAACCAGGTTAAAGATTTAGGGATTTTGTTAACTCATGATTTCCGTTTCAATTCTCATATTGAGAAGATTTGTAAAAAAGCCTCTTCTACTGCAAACCTTATTCTGAAGGCTTTCAAGACCAAATCATGCGAAATGCTCATGCTTGCTTTTAATGTATACGTTAGACCGATTCTCGAATACGGGACTGAAATTTGGTCCCCTACCACGAAATACCTCATCAATGATTTAGAATATGTACAACGTAATTTTACTAGAAGGCTGTTATATAGATGTGGCAATGTAAGCCTGCCTTATTCTCAGAGATTGAAACTGCTCAAAACTGAGTCATTAGAATATCGTCGAACATTCAGAGATCTATGTTTTTTGCACAAATGTTTACATAACAAATGCTCTCTCGATTTTTCCTTTCTATACATTTTATCTCCCCCCAAGTATAATACAAGACAAGCGCACTCTCTCAGAATTCGTCTGCCTATCGTTTACCCGGCTAGGTTGTCTACCTTTGTCTCTAGATCAATAGCAATATGGAACTCCCTTCCGGAAGATATCGTTGTAATTGAAAGTTCTTCAAGTTTTGCGACAAGACTAAAAAAAATTCCATTTGAAGTTGTGCTTCCTTGTCCGAGTGTAACAGATTGACGATTATTTGTATTTACATACATATGTATAGGACACAATCTTCTGATTATAAATAACTATAGACGCTATTTCATATCATTTTTTTTTCTTAGATGATATTTGGATTAGTTGAATGCCATTCAGCACTTTTGAATGAATGATTGTTTTTTTTTCTTTGTCTCCCTATCCTACGCGTCCATGCTAATTGGAACTACCATTCATAATTGTATTACAAGTTGTTGTTCTTGCATGGAATAAATGAATTGAATTGAATTGAAATTGAATTGAATGGACTTTAGTTTATAAATAAGTTTAGAGTGAGAAACTTTATCGAAGGCTTTCTCAAAATCGAAATAAATGATATCTGTGAACTTTTTCTGGTCTACGGCTACAGAACAGTCTTCAAGGAACAGTAACATCAACTGTTCTATTGATCTCTTATGGCGAAACCCGAATTGATCATCTGGCAAAATCTGGTTGATCTCACAATGTTTCTCTATTTCTTTACTCAACACTTTCTCGAATATACGGGAAAATAGTGATGTTATACTGATGGGACGGTAATTGGAAGGACTACTGTAAGGAGGCTTCTTCTTAACTGGTGTGACTATGGAATGTTTCCATCTGTTCGGGATTTCAGATGTAAGGAAAGATTGGTTATAAATTATTTCAAGCGGAATAGACAGAGGGACAGCGATTTTCTTGATAAAAGCATATTCAGATGATCTGGGGTAGTACAAGAAGACATTGGGTATTTCTCTATTAGTCTACAAATATCATGACGCGTAAACAAGGGTTCTTCTAGAGAGGATGCTCTCAAGACTGAATTATGAGAGAGTGGAGGAAGCTTATCATTGTCTATGGTGTATGACTTCTGGAAGAATTCTCCAAGAAGATTTGCTTTTTCTAAGTCTTTAGATACTGAGATGCCGAGTTCATTCACCAAAGTGTCGACACCGCTTTGTTTCTGGGATGTACTAGACCTTATATACTTGAAGAACAAGTTTTTGTTCTTCATTCATTCATTCATTCATTCATTCATTCTTTATTCCAAGCATGTAGGTATTTAAGACAAAAGCAAATTACATACATATAAACAGAGGTATGCATGGACTACATTACACATAAAGCTTAGTGGCGGTGTGTAAAGGGAAAAAAAGGGGGGCTGTGATAATGATGAAAAATAACAAGTCTTAATTAAGTATCAGATACAAGACTAACTGGCACAATCACATTCACAGGCAACGAAAGAAGTTGCTTTCTAAATTTAAGGCTACTAGCTTCGTTGATAACATCAAATGGAAGAGAGTTCCAAACAGACATTTGACGGGAAACACATGTCGATAAAGAGGTCTTATTGATGCGGTTAGGAGGAATAAGTCTTAGAGGATGCGAATGCCGAGTGAAACGCTGAACAGCCGAGATTTCGTATAAAGGATCAGTGTCTATGTCTAAGCTGTTATGTAAACATTTATGAATAAAAAGTAGATCAGAGATAGCACGACGGTACTCGAGGCTCTGAAGGCCTAGCATTGAAAGCCTCTGGGAATACGGAAGCTTAGGGTGACGGACTCTTCCTAGTACTCTCCTCGTGAAAGAGCGTTGGACTTTCTCAACCAACTTAACAAGGCCCGAGGAAGATGGATTCCACAACTCACTTGCGTATTCGATAATGGGTCGGACATAGATTTTAAAAGCAGATGTCAACAGAGAAATGGAAGGGGATTTGAAAGCTTTAAATAACATGTTGACAACAGCGGAAGCTCTCTTACACTTATCGACAATATGGTGTTTGTACGAGAATTCATCGGTAATAGTGACACCAAGATCTTTAGCTATCTCGTCAACAGTTAAAGGGAGACCATTTATACGGTATACAACAGAAGGATTTCGGGGTCCTAAATCCAAAACACTGCATTTAGATGTCGACAAAGACAAGTTCCATTCCGAACACCAAGCGGTAACAAGATCAAGAGCGACTTGGATATCATGGATAGAAGAGGGAACACGACCCATAGATTTTATATCGTCTGCATACAAACCGAATCGAAGGTTAGGAGGTATCGCTTCCTTCACTGAATCAATATACATAAGGAATAGTAAAGGACCAAGGGAAGAGCCTTGAGGCACACCTGAAATAACAAGCATGGGCTGAGATAGCACATTATCGATTAAGACTGATTGAGTTCGATTTCTTAAATAGCTACTAAGCCAATTGACAATATTAGAGGAGATACCGAACGAATGAACCTGATATAAAAGCAGCCTATGATCTACAGTATCGAACGCTTTACGAATATCGAGAAAAATAACATCAACTGAAAACCCTTGAGCCAAAGAATCAACAACAAAAGAATGAGATTCTACCAAAGATGTTACGGTAGACTTTCTCGCTCTAAAACCTGCTTGATATGGAGACAATAGCTTTGATTCTTCTAAATACGAATAAACTAAGGCGAAAACGATTTTTTCCTTAATCTTGGATAACGAGCAACATAACGATATAGGTCTGTAATTATTTAACAGATTGCGAGAACCAGATTTGTGTACTGGTTTAACAATTGATCGCTTCCAAATAGAAGGCACTGAGCCAGAAAGCAGACTGTTATTGAATAAAATGCATAAAGGTTTCACAAGAGCGAATCTACATTTCTTCAAAAGGATATTTGGTATCCCGTCGGGAGAGGTATTGCATTTGGCTGAAAGAGATGAAAGGGCTTTCAAAACCATTTCCTCAGTAATACAATCAACACTCATCCTCTCAATTACTCTAGTGCAGGATGGATTTCTTAATGGACCATGGATAGGTTCGGAAAACACGGAAGCGAAGTATTCAGAAAAGGCATTCGCCTTATCCGATGACAATATTATCTCTTGCCTCTGATTATCTAACAGAGTAGGAATGGCTAGGTTGACATTCATACTTAAACGATTTCTACAGGCAGCGAAAAAGGACTTTTGATTTCCTCGCAGTATAAGTTTAGCTTCCTGATGATATTCAAAGCTATGCAACATCTTATCGAATTCAGCAGATTTTCTTATACAAAAATGAGAATAAGGAGATTTCTTAGAGATACGTTGCAGCTTAGAGTACATTTCACGAAGAACCTTTGGGTAGCGAAATAATGGGTCTTTACGTTCTACCAAGGGAACGTAGCTCTCAATAAGCGAGCCTATGAAAGAAACAAGATAATTGTTTGCAGACTCAACATTCATCAAAGAAAGCATAAGAGTCCAATCATGAAAGACTAGTTCACTTTCAATAGACAGCCAGTTGGCTTTAGTGAACAGTTTGAAAGCTGATGGAACCGATCTGGTATTGACGGTAAATGACAGCTCAAGAGTAACTGCATTGTGGTCGCTACTATGGAAACGACCTATAACTTTACAATCGGAAATAATAGGTACATTCGAGAATAACAGGTCAAGAGTATTGTCGTTTCGAGTGGGGGTATCAACATACTGCGTAAAGAAGTTATCGCTCATGAATTCGAGAAACATTTCATCCTGTCCACTTCTGTGAGATATAAGAGTGGCCCAATCTATGAAAGGGAAATTGAAGTCACCAACGATTATTGCGGGCTTAGGACTCAATGTGTCACAACAAACTAGCTCTGAGAAATAAGACAATAGCTTTGAGAGGGAAGAGTCAGGGCAAGAAGGAGATCGATACGCACAAATATATCTCAGTCGAGTCGATACTGTGGAAGACACAGACGGAAAAAGGTCTATGGTGACAGCTTCGAAGCCGTCATCAGAGCAAGTGGAAACGAATGAGCAAGGAATACGGTTCGATACAAGGATAGCTGCGCCACCTCTTTTCATTGAACGATCTCTATCACAACGAAAAATATGATAATCAGAATTGTTGAGTACCAAGGAATCATTATCTTGGCCGGTAAGCCAGGTCTCACATATATGTAGCTATTACATCATATGAAAGAGAACTCAGCAGAAAAGATAGATTATACAGCTTATTACGAAGTGATCGAGTATTAAAAAAGATGCAGTTGATACTTAAACTCTGTGAAAATTGTGGGGGACTAGGAGGGTCAGGACTAGAAAGAACATCGCCACTCACCTAACGTCTCATCTTTACACTCCGAGAAGATCGGCGATTATTTGGCGAAGAAGAGACAGTCGCAGGATTCGCAGGTTCCGAGAAGATCGGCGATTATTCCCCTTTCTTTGCTCACACTGAGCAGTCGGTGATCTACCACGTCTCATATTGACTAGTTTGCTTCTCTAAATGCCTAGAAAACGTTTCCCCATTGCCCCTCCCTCTTGTAAGCGATGCCCCGAATACGAGAAAAGGCTTGATGAGATGATGGAAAAAATTACTCGACTCGAGAGTATAGTCGAGCAACTCGTCTCTCGTCTGTCTACTCTCCCTTCCTCGCCTGCCCCTCCGTCACCATCGCCTATCCCCTCTCTCCTTTCTCTCCCCCCGCACATTCTCGCCTATGACGCCGCGGTTCGAGCGATGACTGTCGATCGTAAGATGATTGAAGAAAAAATGGAGAACATCGTGTGTGTTGGGCTCCCGGAGCACGACAAGGATGAGTCAACGGATGCAGCGGATCAGGACTTTCTCAGAGCGCTCTCTCGGGAACTCAATCTCCCGGAAATTGCGACTGCTCGGTTCAGAAGGTTTGGTGACCCTGTCAAGAAAAGACGTGTTCTCAAGATTTTTCTTGGATCATCTTCTCTGAGAAATCAAGCTTTGCAGCAAATTCGAAGAAGGCGCCCTGCCTGTCTTTCAGCTCTTCCGCACAGCTACATCAGGAAAGACCTGACGCGTGAGGGACTCGAGCTAGAACGGGAGATGAAGAGAGTGGCAAGGGAAAGGAATCAGATCCCTGGTGGTCAGAAGTGGAAGGTCGTTGGGACTTCTCTGATACCAGTGCGAACGTTCTCATCCTACCAACCACAGCCACCCGCAACTCCGATGAACCCTGGCTCGTCGCCGCAGAGTTCCGGTCCAGCTTCGCAGAACGTAACAACGAGAAGATAGGTCAGTGGCGGTGTTCTCCCCCTTTCTGACCCTCGTAGCCCATCTTCTCCTATTGACATTGATGTTTCGACAATAAGTTGCATTTCATTCAATGCTCGTTCTCTTCGTAACAAACTTTACAGCTTATATTTCTTGCTTAATTCTAATGTTTACGATGTGATAGGGATAACTGAGACTTGGTTAACAAGTCAAGAGAATGATTCATTAATAACAAGTAATACTGGATATCAGATTTTCCGCTGTGATAGAAGCAGTTCAATGAGAGGAGGAGGTGCAGCCTTCTTAGTTTCTTCTCGCATCCCTTGTTCTATCGTTTCGTCTTGCTCAGACGACGGCTTTGAAGCTGTTACCATAGATATTTTTGAGCAATCATTTTCTTCAGTGAAGAGTAAGTTGAGATGTATTTGTGTGTATCGCTCGCCATCCTGTCCAATTGCTTTTTTCTTAAAGCTATTGTCGTACTTCAAACAGATGTTTAATTCTAATACTACTGATATTTTTCCCATCATGATCACTGGTGATTTCAACCTACCATTCATTGACTGGTTCAATCATACATCACATAGAGATGGTCAACATGAGATGTTCCTTGAATTCATGACAGACAATTTTTGACACAGTACGTCTACTCTCCAACAAGGAACGAAAATATTCTTGATTTATTATTCACGAATGTACCCATAATTTCTGAATGTAATGTTATCGGTCGTTTTAGCGGTAGTGACCACAACATGGTCTCATTCAAATTATCTTTAAATGCTACTTCAATTCCATTGTCTCCCCCTTTCAAGTTGTTCACTAAAGCCAACTGGCCCGCTATTGAATATCTTGTTTCTTTCATTCGCTCTCTTATTGAGAAGTATGTCCCAAACATTAATTGCGGAGACCAAACGTTTCGTTATCCCAGTTTACTCCGTAAAATGCACCGCAAGCTTCAATGTCTATATCAGATTTCCCCATATTCTGATTACTGTATTAGAAAAACGGTTGAATTTGATAGATTATTACATGAGTTCGAACTTAAACACGAAGCTAAGTTGATATTGCGGGGCAATCAAAAGTCTTTTTTTGCTGCTTGCAGAAATCGTTTGAGTAATAATGTAAATCAAGTCATGCCCACTTTGATAGACGACCAGAGACATGAAATAACTTCGTCATTAGAAAAGGCAGACGCTTTCTCCCATTATTTTTCTTCTGTTTTTTCGAAGCCCTTGCAAGGTCCCTTACCATATCCAACCTATCCTGAAGTAAATGAACAATTTAGTCTTGACTGTATAACTGAGGAGATGGTTTTACGCGCTCTGTCTTCTCTTGAATCTAAATGTAACACTTCCCCCGATGGTATTCCTAACATTTTATTGAAGAAATGTCGTTTTGCTCTTGTAAAGCCGTTATGTATAATATTCACTAACAGTCTTCTCTCATGCATTGTGCCGACTATATGGAGAAGTTCTATAGTTAAACCAGTACATAAGGCTGGCTCACGTAATTCTGTATGTAACTATAGACCAATTTCTCTATGTTGCTCTTTGTCTAAAGTCATGGAAAAAATTGTTTTTAGTGAAGTCTATTCATATTTAGAAAATGAACAATTGTTGTCCCCTCACCAAGCAGGTTTTAGAGCAAAAAGATCGACTACCACATCTTTGGTAGAATCTCATGCTTTCATTGTTAATTCTTTTGCTCAAGGTTTCTCCGTTGATCTTGTTTTTCTAGATATAAGCAAAGCTTTCGACTCAGTTGACCACAGACTGCTTTTGCACACAGTTCATTGTTATGGTTTTCCGTCTAATATTGTTAGATGGCTTAGTAGTTACCTGAATCAACGTACCCAGTCAGTGAACATCGATAAAGTGTTTTCCAACCCTATTTCCGTTATATCAGGAGTCCCCCAAGGCTCCTCGCTAGGTCCACTTTTATTTTTAATGTACATTGACTCTGTTAAACATGTATTTTCTCCCAATATTCAGTTCTCCTTATATGCTGACGACATTAAAATAATGGGACGCGTCCCTCTTTCTGTAAATGAGATATAGATCGCTCTCAACTGTGTTTCAGCATGGTGCTCAGAGTGGAACTTGTGTTTATCGCTATCTAAATGTAGTGTTTTACACCTTGGTTCATCTAATTCTCGTAATGTTTATCATATGAACAATATACCCATTCTAGCTAGTAAATCAACCGAAGACCTTGGAGTAATAATATCCGATAATTTTTCTTACCGTAAACATATAAATGATAAATGTAAAAAGGCCTCTTCTGTTGTGAATATGTTATTAAAAGCATTCAAATCGCCATCCCTTCCTCTTCTGACTTCTGCCTTTAAAATCTATGTACGACCATTATTAGAATATGCTAGCGAGCTCTGGAACCCTACGTCCTCGGGACTAGTGAAACTTATCGAGAAAGTACAACGCTCGTTTACGAGACGAATTCTAGCTAGAGCCGGTCATCCTATAGTTCCGTACTCAGAGCGGCTATTATTGTTAGAACTTCAAACTCTTGAATACCGTCGAGCCCTTGCTGACCTTACTTTCATTCACAAATGTATCCATGAGAAATGTGACATAGATACTATTCATTTATATAAAATATCAGCTGTTTAACGTTTTTCTCGCCATTCTCATTCCTTGCGTCTTTTTCCTCCCAATAATATCTATCAATCTTTCATATCAACATGTGTTTCTCGTCAGTTATCAGTATGGAATTCATTAGATTTTTAAATCGTAAATGATCCTAATTGCAAGGTATTTAAGAACAATTTACTCAAGTTGCCTGTCAACCTAGTTTTACCAAACACTTTTGTTTCTGATAACTAAAGGCTCGTTTCTTTGTTAATAGCATTTTATACCCCCCCCCCCTCCCCTAGTTAAGCAACCTTTTGCTTACACACACCGCCACTAGAAAGACAGTCCATGCATTTCCGCTATTGTTATTGTTCATTGTGAACCGAAGTTGAATATAATCTGTGCAAGGAATAAAAGAATGAATGAATGAAAAGGTGAAGTCAAGACCACCAGAGGACGATTTACTGACGGAGAAATGACCTTGGAAACTGACGGACAGGTAGTTTCCGTATTTCTAGGCGTGGAGGATGGCCTTGGCTGTGAATACGAAGTTGTTCGGACCGGCAGCAGACACGTTCCGACGACTTTCCATTTCTGCCCATCGGGAGTCTGATTTCTTTCCTTGGCGATTCTTTTGACTTCACGCTCAAGTTGGAGTCCTTCGCGAGTTAGGTTTTCCCGAATGTAACTGTGCGGGAACTTGGAGAGGCAAGGAGGGCGGCTTTTTCTGATCTTCATCAGAGCTTCGTTTCTAAGGGGAGCAGACTCAAGGAAGACTTTGAGAATGCGCCGCTTTTTTGCTGGGTCACCAAACCGTCTAAAACGAGCAGTTCCAATCTGCGGTTTTCCGACATCCCGGGAAAGCGCTGAAAGAAATACTTGATCAGCCGCATCTGTTGCCTCATCGTTGTCTTGTTCTGGGATACCAAGGCAGACTATGTTCTCGGCCTTAGTTTCTATCATGTTCTTGTCGACTGTCATAGCTCTTACCGCGGCATCGTAGGCGAGGATATGCGGTGGGATGGATAGCAGAGAAGGCAACTGAGAGGATTGACTGAGGGGCGCTGGATGAGAAAGCGATGAGTCAAGAGGAGGCAGGCGGGAAACGAGTTCCTCCACCACACTTTCCAACCTTATCATCTTCTCCATCAACTCTTCAATCTTCTTCTCGTACATTGGACATCTCGGGCAAGAAGGAGGAACAGCCGGAGAACGCTTTCCACCCATTGAAGATGACGACGTTTACTTAGGAAAGAATGAAGAGTTCCTCCACCACACTTTCCAACCTTATCTTACTATCAACAATGTTCTTTTTTTCTTACTATCAACAATGTTCTTTTCTACATTTAGGTTGAATTTATCTACAAACTTTTTGCATTTCTTACTGGCTTTAACATAAATTTCATGGTCCTCACTCAGTCCACTAGAAACATAGTTGTTCCAGAAGAGAAAACGCTTTTCTTGGGCTCTCTGTATATGCGTTGGAAGAGATGCATGGGTCGCTAGAGAGACCTTCTGGATAGGAGCGAATTGCTCGGAAAAGTCCTCTAGTATGGATAGTAACAATTCGTACATTGAATCTGTATCTTTGATGGGGTTGAATAAGCAATGCCAATCTAAATTACATAATGAAGGGAGTAATAAGGAATAGTTTATTTTACTGTATATGCGTCGATACGAGTAAAGAAAAATTTCGTGGAATAGGGAAAGTTCGAAACTGATTGATTCGTGGTCTGAATTACTGAATGAGGGAGTGACACATGGGTTCTTCAATAAATCTTTGCTATTGGAGAGGAAGAGGTCTAGAATGTGTGATCCTCTCGTAGGGCATCTAATATATTGATTCATCTGAGTGGCTGAGCAAAATTCAAGAAATGATTTGGAAGCGGGATTCGATGACGCTAGAGGGGATTTATTCCAGTCTATGTCGGGTAAGTTAAAATCTCCCATTATAATACATGGGTGGTTGCAGGTGACTAGATCAATCAAGAGGTTTAATAACCTCTCGCTCTTCGGTGTGTTTATATGAGGGACTCGATATAGACTAATGAAACGTATCACGTGAGATTCTATTTCAATATCAATAGCTAGGATTTCATGAGAGTTCTTGATTGATTGAGAATAGATAATTTTGAATGATAATAAGGAGTGTATGAGAAATAGCACTCCCCCGCCATTAGTTATTTCGCTCCTATCACATCGAACAATGTTATATTGAGAGATGAAGGAGGAGAGAACAAAAGAGTCCGGGTATCTATCCGATAGCCATGTCTCACAAAAAGAAATTATAGAGTATCTCTTTGACAGCAAAAGTTGTAGATCATTAATCTTATTCACTAGAGATCTAACATTTGCGAAATAACAATTCACGTGACTTGTGGAAGACCGGCGATTTTGGTCTAGTTTAAAGAACGATTAGGACGAGGTGACATGAATCTTCGAGGAGGTTCAATACGCTCGGCCATCAGTGGGCGAGGTTTGCTATAACTCAGAGGAGGACCGAAAAGAGGGATATGAGGTTTTGGCTTACTCCTATCAGCCAGCCAAGCACGGACTGCCCGGTCATAAGTTCTCTCAGCTCTAGTCTGTGAATGTCTCAAATACAAATCGGAGGAAAAACGGGAAAGTACATCGCGACATAGAAGAGTTTCTTGTTGATGTCCTATTGTTGGGAGTACTATTTTGAGTGGGCGGGGAGGAGCATTTGGTGATTTCGGACGATGAGAAGGCATGCGATAGACTTTAACAGGACATGCTTCAGTTTGCATCGCGTCTAGAATGCAACGAACTCTTTCCCTGTCGTCATCGACACGTTGCGAAGCGTTGGGGGAACGGGACTCAGGAAGGCGGAAAAGTACTACACTGCGATGTCTCTCCATCCGATCAGCTATTTCGGATGGAGACTCGTAATACTTGAATGATGGAGAAGTAAGCGGTGGTGGCTGCGGCGTAGGGGTAAAATTGATGATCGGGGGAGGTACAGAAGTAGATGAGAGAGGCTTAGTAGAAGTGGTAATAATCGAAGAGGGAGAAGTATTGTCATGAACACACTGGGGGCTTTCAACAATTGTTCGGCGAGTTCCTCTACTTTCATAGTAAGATTCTTAATGAGTTCAATTTTCAATTTCAATTTTATTGCGTGAAAACATTACATGCAGCAACGCATAAATTAATCACGTGGTACGAGATTAAACAATTGAATTGTTTGAATTACATAAATAGGTGAAACAATGCAGATTACATCCAGGCAAACATATATCATTCATCAACACTATTAATTTCGGTGAATATACGAGCTGATCGTATAGAGAAGGCATTTCTTCTGCAAATAGTTCTCGGAGCAGGGTGGATTATTTTGAAAAATGCGCCTCTAGTGTTGGACGCTCTTATTTCAAAGTTGTGGTGCGTCCTGTCAGAGAGTACTTTTTTCCCAAATATCAGTTTCAAGAGTAGTTTGAGGTCGTTAGATTCTCTAACAGAGAGAAGAGATACTAGGCCTAGTTGATTGTTTCTCGTTTGACTACTTGGCATATTATTAAACGAACAACCAAAGCACCGGCGAAAAACGCGACGCGTAAAATAATTTTGAACCTTCTCTAGTACAGCTATGTCCTTAGCGAAATGTGGGGAGTAAACAGTTGTACAGTGTTCTACAATAGATTTAATGTATATCTTGTAGGCGTTAACAAGTACATCCGGTTTACGACTCTTGAGAACTTTAAGAATAAGATGACATTTACGCTTTGCTTTCTGAGCTATTGTTGAGCAATGAGCAGAAAAAGTCAACTTGTTGTCTACAATAAATCCTAAATCACGAATCTCGTTGAGGTAGGGTAGGGAGTGACTATTTATAGAATATGGAAAATGAGGGGAACTCTGGGTACCAATTCTTAACACAGCACATTTTGGTAGAGATAAAGGCAATTGCCAAGCGTCGCACCACTCCACTATGGTATCAATCGAGTGTTGCAGTGTTGTATGAGAGTCTGTTTTAGAAAAAGACTTATAAACTTTAATGTCGTCTGCAAAAACTTGAATTTTACAATTAGAAGAAGTTATCATATTCACTATATCAGATGTATAAATGATGAATAATAATGGGCCTAAGACACTGCCTTGGGGAACACCACTGGTAACCATGAAACTATTAGAAAGTGATTGATTAACTCGAACTTGGTAGGTTCTATTACCTAAATAAGCTTCGATCCACGAAATAATTCTGGGAGGGAGTTGAATGGACTTTAGTTTATAAATAAGTTTAGAGTGTGAAACTTTATCGAAGGCTTTCTCAAAATCGAAATAAATGATATCTGTGAACTTTTTCTGGTCTACGGCTACAGAACAGTCTTCAAGGAACAGTAACATCAACTGTTCTATTGATCTCTTATGGCGAAACCCGAATTGATCATCTGGCAAAATCTGGTTTATCTCACAATGTTCCTCTATTTCTTTACTCAACACTTTCTCGAATATACGGGAAAATAGTGATGTTATACTGATGGGACGGTAATTGGAAGGACTACTGTAAGGAGGCTTCTTCTTAACTGGTGTGACTATGGAATGTTTCCATCTGTTCGGGATTTCAGATGTAAGGAAAGATTGGTTATAAATTATTTCAAGCGGAATAGACAGAGGGACAGCGATTTTCTTGATAAAAAGCATATTCAGATGATCTGGGGTAGTACAAGAAGACATTGGGTATTTCTCTATTAGTCTACAAATATCATGACGCGTAAACAAGGGTTCTTCTAGAGAGGATGCTCTCAAGACTGAATTATGAGAGAGTGGAGGAAGCTTACCATTGTCTATGGTGTATGACTTCTGGAAGAATTCTCCAAGAAGATTTGCTTTTTCTAAGTCTTTAGATACTGAGATGCCGAGTTCATTCACCAAAGTGTCGACACCGCTTTGTTTCTGGGATGTATTAGACCTTATATACTTGAAGAACAAGTTTTTGTTCTTACTATTAACAATGTTCTTTTCTACATTTAGGTTGAATTTATCTACAAACTTTTTGCATTTCTTACTGGCTTTAACATAAATGTCATAGTCCTCACTTAGTCCACTAGAAACATAGTTGTTCCAGAAGAGAAAACGCTTTTCTTGAGCTCTCTGTATATGCGTTGGAAGAGATGCATGGGTCGCTAGAGAGACCTTCTGGATAGGAGCGAATTGCTCGGAAAAGTCCTCTAGTATGGATAGTAACAATTCGTACATTGAATCTGTATCTTTGATGGGGTTGAATAAGCAATGCCAATCTAAATTACATATTGAAGGGAGTAATAAGGAATAGTTTATTTTACTGTATATGCGTCGATACGAGTAAAGAGGAATTTCGTGGAATAGGGAAATTTCGAAACTGATTGATTCGTGGTCTGAATTACTGAATGAGGGAGTGACACATGGGTTCTTCAATAAATCTTTGCTATTGGAGAGGAGGAGGTCTAGAATGTGTGATCCTCTCGTAGGGCATCTAATATATTGATTCATCTGAGTGGCTGAGCAAAATTCAAGAAATGATTTGGAAGCGGGATTCGATGACGCTAGAGGGGATTTATTCCAGTCTATGTCGGGTAAGTTAAAATCTCCCATTATAATACATGGGTGGTTGCAGGTGACTAGATCAATCAAGAGGTTTAATAACCTCTCGCTCTTAGGTGTGTTTATATGAGGGACTCGATATAGACTAATGAAACGTATCACGTGAGATTCTATTTCAATATCAATAGCTAGGATTTCATGAGAATTCTTGATTGATTGAGAATAGATAATTTTGAATGATAATAAGGAGTTTATGAGAAATAGCACTCCCCCGCCATTAGTTATTTCGCTCCTATCACATCGAACAATGTTATATTGAGAGATGAAGGAGGAAAGAACAAAAGAGTCCGGGTAACTATCCGATAGCCATGTCTCACAAAAAGAAATTATAGAGTATCTCTTTGACAGCAAAAGTTGTAGATCATTAATCTTATTCACTAGAGATCTAACATTTGCGAAATAACAATTCACGTGACTTGTGGAAGACCGGCGATTTTGGTCTAGTTTAAAGAACGATTAGGACGAGGTGACATGAATCTTCGAGGAGGTTCAATACGCTCGGCCATCAGTGGGCGAGGTTTGCTATAACTCAGAGGGGGACCGAAAAGAGGAATATGAGGTTTTGGCTTACTCCTATCAGCCAGCCAAGCACGGACTGCCCGGTCATAAGTTCTCTCAGCTCTAGTCTGTGAATGTCTCAAATACAAATCGGAGGAAAAACGGGAAAGTACATCGCGACATAGAAGAGTTTCTTGTTGATGTCCTATTGTTGGGAGTACTATTTTGAGTGGGCGGGGAGGAGCATTTGGTGATTTCGGACGATGAGAAGGCATGCGATAGACTTTAACAGGACATGCTTCAATTTGCATCGCGTCTAGAATGCAACGAACTCTTTCCCAGTCGTCATCGACACGTTGCGAAGCGTTGGGGGAACGGGACTCAGGAAGGCGGAAAAGTACTACACTGCGATGTCTCTCCATCCGATCAGCTATTTCGGATGGAGACTCGTAATACTTGAATTGATGATCGGGGGAGGTACAGAAGTAGATGAGAGAGGCTTAGTAGAAGTGGTAATAATCGAAGAGGGAGAAGTATTGCCATGAACACACTGGGGGCTAGCATTCACTTTCAACAATTGTTCGGCGAGTTCCTCTACTTTCATAGTAAGATTCTTAATGAGTTGACCTTGGGCGTCAACAAGGGAGGCCAACTTGGTGTTCTTCTGCTCCAGTAGAAGGTTCTTCTCATCACTTTTCTTCAAATAGTTATAGAGCTCAGTTAGAGGGTCCGCTTCTTCGGTCACTCGTCTTCCTCTCGTTGTTGTGATGTTTCTCATCCTGTTAAAAAGAGAAACGAGCGGGGAGGAAATTTGAGGAGAAATTGAAGACTCCATTTATACGATGATGGATAAGAAGTGATAAAGCGAACTCACTCACCGATTATGGTGCCATATAATTTAAAGCGAGCCTTGGCACCAGGCTTTGAGCGTGGCAGGGTAATCGATATTAGTCCAATAGGAAGAGCAATTTGCCAGAGCGATATGAAGAGTCACCGCTCGTTAAGAACACGAAAGGCAAGAATGACACGAAAGGCAAGAATGACACGAAAGGCAAGAATGAGGCGTCAACAAGGGAGGCCAACTTGGTGTTCTTCTGCTCCAGTAGAAGGTTCTTCTCATCACTTTTCTTCAAATAGTTATAGAGCTCAGTTAGAGGGTCCGCTTCCTCGGTCACTCGTGTTCCTCTCGTTGTTGTGATGTTTCTCATCCTGTTAAAAAGAGAAACGATCGGGGAGGAAATTTGAGGAGAAATTGAAGACTCCATTTATACGATGATGGATAAGAAGTGATAAAGCGAACTCACTCACCGATTATGGTGCCATATAATTGAAAGCGAGCCTTGGCACCAGGCTTTGAGCGTGGCAGGGTAATCGATATTAGTCCAATAGGAAGAGCAATTTGCCAGAGCGATATGAAGAGTCACCGCTCGTTAAGAACACGAAAGGCAAGAATGCTTCGATCCGTATTTGAATGCGAATGCAATAAATAATTAAATAATTGAATAACACTTTTTTAGTGTTCAAAACTATGGACGGGGCAGCTGTATTCGTTATACGAATACCCTTATATTTTAGTGAGACTATAATATTCTAATTACAGAATTTCATATAATAATATTTCTCGCCTGGAAATTCTCGTTATGGTAATATTGAGTTTACATATTTTGGTGTAATTCACAAAGCGCTAAAACAGTTTTCAAATAGCTTTGAGTAAGAGTAGAAGAATATTCTACTAGAGTTGAGTGTACTCCTACTTCTACGGCTTGGATACGACTTAGCCTTGTGTGAAGACGTCCTATTGTTAATTGAAGTGAGTTATCCATGTGGTCATTGTTTGCTGATTTCTTGTTTGTTTGATTGATCTTTGCCTAAGTGGCCGATAAATAGAATTTATTCACTCAAAGGATTGAATATTGGAATTAAAAGGCGTGACAGGCGATCATTATCTAGATAGAAGGTTTGTGTGAGTGAGGAAAGGCCCTCCTCTCATTAAATCGATAGATAGATAGAATAGACCACCAGAGAGTGAGGAAAAGACCTCAATCTCAATATAGCAGCTATATTGAAAATTACTGTGTTAGAAGTGTATTGCTTGTTTTGTACATACAATTAACAAACGGCCTTTTGACTTTTTTCAACATTTTAAGAAATGCTACCAACTAAGGACTGTTAAAACATTGCACAAATTAATCGTTATAAAAGTAGGCTAGCATATGAAATCTATACATATCCGACTTTATGGCCTGTTTTTCTTATTCTCTCGCACCACTCGTTGTTTACGTTGTAGTTTTAAAGAAAGTTCGTAAACGAAACAACGAGCTTACGCTCTCTTGTGTGACCTTCCACCTTTTTCTGTGTTCTTAACATTGAGTAAAACAAAAGTTCATGTGTCAGACAACGATCTAGGTGGCCGGTCCACGACCGGTCACCTAGTTGAAACACAGATTGAACGTGTGACAATACCGTGGCATTTCATCGCCGTAACGTCCAGAACAATCACAATCGTCCTCCAAAAAATTTTTGTTCTCAAAACCTATCCGAAAACCCGCAGAACTTCAAGCGTGATCGTTTCACACAACAGTGCTTCTTATATCGTCAGATCTTTAATATCTATTTCCTGCGTGTTTTTATTATGTGTACTTGCTTTTTATTTTGCAACACCAAACAATTTTATAAAATCAGAGTACTGAAATATAAAAATGAGATAGGATAATCTTTATTCCTCGTTTTTTTGAAGCAAAAAGTTTCATTCCGAGTAGATAAACGGAAAGGGTAGAGAGAAAATGTCGAAAAAAGATGCTTCGAGCGGGAATCGAAACCACGACCTTCGCATCGCGAGCGATGCTCTTACCCAATGAGCGACACAGGCACACAAGCTCAAACCTCATCTCCAAGATCCTTACTTGAATATCTGAGTGAATCTCTGGAAACGAATGCGGCAACTTATCTTACCTGACATTCGTATGGGCAACCATGGCTGCAGAGCACAAGACCAAGGAGTCGTGATTTCAGGTATCCGCTCGGTCATTAAGGACTTGTAGAGGTGTATCTGAGTAAACTAAAGCACTTAGCCTAAATGAATTCAATCGCCAGACTTATCGGGGGTTATACTACAGTACCGAGGGCGAATTGCTGATTAGTGCAGAAGTGCCTTCTATGAAAGACTGATTAGTGCAGAAGTGTCTTCTATGAAAGACTGATTAGTGCAGAAGTGCCTTCTATGAAAGACTGATGAGTGAAGAAGTGCTTTCTATGAAAGACTGATTAGTGCAGAAGTGCCTTCTATGAAATACTGATTAGTGCAGAAGTGCCTCCTATGAAAGACTGATTAGTGCAGAAGTGCCTCCTATGAAAGACTGATTAGTGCAGAAGTGCCTTCTATGAAAGACTGATTAGTGCAGAAGTGCCTCCTATGAAAGACTGATTAGTGCAGAAGTGCCTTCTATGAAAGACTGATTAGTGCAGAAGTGCCTCCTATGAAAGACTGATTAGTGCAGAAGTGCCTTCTATGAAAGACTGATTAGTGCAGAAGTGCCTTCTATGAAAGACTGATTAGTGCAGAAGTGCCTTCTATGAAAGACTGATTAGTGCAGAAGTACCTTCTATGAAAGACTGATTAGTGCAGAAGTGCCTTCTATGAAAGACTGATTAGTGCAGAAGTTCCTTCTATGAAAGACTGATTAGTGCAGAAGTGCCTTCTATGAAAGACTGATTAGTGCAGAAGTGCCTTTTATGAAAGACTGATTAGTGCAGAAGTGCCTTCTATGAAAGACTGATTAGTGCAGAAGTGCCTTCTATGAAAGACTGATTAGTGCAGAAGTGCCTTCCAGGAAAGACTGTTTAGTGCAGAAGTGCCTTCTATAAAAGACTGATTAGTGCAGAAGTGCCTCCTATGAAAGACTGATTAGTGCAGAAGTGCCTTCTATAAAAGACTGATTAGTGCAGAAGTGCCTTCTATGAAAGACTGATTAGTGCAGAACTGCTTTCTATGAAAGACTGATTAGTGCAGAAGTGCCTTCTATGAAAGACTGATTAGTGCAGAAGTGCCCTCTATGAAAGACTGATTAGTGCAGAAGTGCCTTCTATGAAAGACTGATTAGTGCAGAAGTGCCTTCTATGAAAGACTGTTTAGTGCAGAAGTGCCTTCTACGAAAGACTGATTAGTGCAGAAGTGCCTCCTATGAAAGACTGATTAGTGCAGAATTGCCTTCTATGAAAGACTGATTAGTGCAGAAGTGCCTTCTATGAAAGACTGATTAGTGCAGAAGTGCCTTCTATGAAAGACTGATTAGTGTGCAGAAGTGCCTTCAATGAAAGACTGATTAGTGCAGAAGTGCATCCTATGAAAGACTGATTAGTGCAGAAGTGCCTTCTATGAAAGACTGTTTAGTGCAGAAGTTCCTTCTATGAAAGACTGATTAGTGCAGAAGTGCCTCCTATGAAAGACTGATTAGTGCAGAAGTGCCTTCTATAAAAGAGTGATTAGTGCAGAAGTGCCTTCTATGAAAGACTCAATAGCATTCTTAACAACCATTTGTGAAGCAAAAAACCTGTCAACTGCACTGAACTTATCAAAAAAGAGAAAGAAAAAATTATCAAAAATTTTCATTTCATGGTCAAGCTTATTTCCAGTGAAATATATATGCTCCAAGAATAGCAGTAAAAAAAAATTAAGAACAAAAACACGTAATTTTTTTTTGAACTCCAAGTTTATTATATTCACAGAAACGTTTTGAAAACAGTGAATCCAAAAGTGTTATTATTGGATTCGATTGAAATTTCAACTTTAAATTCTCTTACAAAAGTAAACTTGAAATGTGAAAAAGCCGGGGACAACCTTGGCGACACCCAAAAAGAGGACGCTGACGCTGTTGACAAGATCGGCCAGAGATAGCAGAATGATCAGCTGAGAGTCATAGTTAAATAGGTTTCAGTACAATTATTCTTCCAAAAAGTATGTTTGCTTTAGTTATTATTCCATCGCAAAACATTAACTTATTTATTAATGAAATATATATATCAGGTTCGGTCTTGATTTTGTCCGTTTTATGGTCTCCTTAACCAGGCATTACTGACTCTAAACTGTGTGAATGAGTATTTGATGAACATTAAACCATTGTTAGATGAGTATTATCGATCCAGTGAGATAATCGATAACAGATGTGAAACTTGTTTAAATTTACCTTTTGCTTCCTCCGAAACTCGTCAGAAGTGAGCGATATTGTCAGTAGAACAACGTTCAACAATGTGCTGATCGATCCTAACACGATTGTCAGAATATGCTCAGGTATGGTGTTTTGAGCACCTCGCTCAGTTAGGACTGTTTGGTTCTCGTAAAAAGTGGTCTCCATAACTCTGGTTCTCACAGATCTCCAGAATCACTTTTTGGTCTTGAAGCTACCTTACGGGTTACCTTTGAGACTGAAATTTTTTTCAAAATGAGCAGCACTTTGACAAAATGCTCTCTTTGGGCGTTCAAAGAAGTTCGAAAGTAAAAATTTGGAATAAAATTTAAGGTGCTGGTTTGTCATTCGATACGTCTCGGAACGGCTTCCATTTCTAGGACCACTCAACAGAGGAGTTTAGCTGCCACTGACAGGGATAATAAGAGAGAGTGAGAAAGAGAGAGAGTGAGAGAGAGAGAGAGAGAGAGAGAGAGAGAGAGAGAGAGAGAGAGAGAGCTAGAAGGCAAAAAAAGACACCGAGAAATAAAGAGAAAAGAGAGATAGAGATAAAAAAAAAGAGAAATTAGAGATACATATTCGACAAGAATTATAACTTTTAAAAAAGGAACACAAAAACGGCAAAAAGGTATTAGAAGGTTGAATATTTTCATGAGAATGAGAAAAAAATTAGAGAAAAAATTGAGAAGTACATATAAATTGAAAAAAAAAGATGATTGAAAGAAAAGCGAAAGGAAACAAAATGAAAGTGAAAAGTGAGAACTCTGGAAAAGAGAGTCTTCGAAATTAAGTATCTCAAATTTTGCTAAAGCTCAAGCAACCAAAAAATACTGGAGCGAATGACGTTGATAACCCACTCTTAATGTAGAAAAAAGTTCCGGATATGCGAGAAAGTTGATAGGAACGAAAAAGTGTCTTTTTATTTACATTATTTCAGTTTAAGATTGAGTTTTCTACAATTGTTTCATATGCATATTTCTTTGATTCAACTGAACTGAACGAATCAACAGTAATTTTTTTTTCCTACAAAATTCTAAGCAGTTTATGTAAATATACATATATACAAATTCTCTTCTTTTTTTTTCATTTCGTCTACTCAATGAAAAAAAACGAAACAAACGAGAAACTCATAAAAATAACAAAATAAACTCACAAATAATTTATTTCGATTTTGAGAAAGCCTTCGATAAAGTTTCTCACTCTAAACTTATTTATAAACTAAAGTCCATTCAACTCCCTCTTAGAATTTTTTCGTGGATAGAAGCTTATTTAAGTAATAGAACCTACCAAGTTCGAGTTAATCAATCACTTTCTAATAGTTTCATGGTTACCAGTGGTGTTCCCCAAGGCAGTGTCTTAGGCCCATTATTATTCATCATTTATACATCTGAGATAGTGAATATGATCACTTCTTCTAATTGTAAAATTAAAGTTTTTGCAGACGACATGAAAGTTTATAAGTCTTTTTCTAAAACAGACTCTCATACAACACTGCAACACTCGATTGATACCATAGTGGAGTGGTGCGACGCTTGGCAATTGCCTTTATCTCTACCAAAATGTGCTGTGTTAAGAATTGGTACCCAGAGTCCCCCTCATTTTCCATATTCTATAAATAGTCACTCCCTACCCTACCTCAACGAGATTCGTGATTTAGGATTTATTGTAGACAACAAGTTGACTTTTTCTGCTCATTGCTCAACAATAGCTCAGAAAGCAAAGCGTAAATGTCATCTTATTCTTAAAGTTCTCAAGAGTCGTAAACCGGATGTACTTGTTAACGCTTACAAGATATACATTAAATCTATTGTAGAACACTGTACAACTGTTTTCTCCCCACATTTCGCTAAGGACATAGCGCCGCCCAAAATGTTATCATATAAAGGGTTTTTGAAAATAACTTTTTTCAAAGATAAATTTCAAAGCTCAAATTTTCACAGAAGTTTTTTGGGGTGTTTGTACCGTACCGGACATCATTTAGAGTGATTTATCAATTATCTCCAAGAAATACACCAAAATTGGTATATCTTCCATTTTTCAGTTTTTTCTCCATGATTTTTTTTTGTTGATTTTTTTTTGTTTTTCGAACTTCATTCATAAAAATTTTGTTTCAAGTCATGATTCGAACTGTTGGACATCGAAATACAAGTAAAAGAATGCAAGAAGCTGTTGTTGCTGGGGCGAAACAGGGCCGGTCACAGAGCGAGCTCGCTCAGCAGTTCGGGGTAACTCAGAGCGCTATCTCCCGTATCCTTTGGCGTTTTCGAACCCAGGTAAACGAATTTTCTACAACTGAATAACTTTGGAACACAAAAAAATTGCAGGGACGAGTCATCGTGAAGACAAGTTCGGGGAGACCCCGCGTAACTTCGAGGTACATGGACCGAAGCATCCTGCGCGCATCTCGCGAAGACCCGAAACGCACTGCTACAGACATTCAAGCTGTCATATCAACGCCCGCGACTCCTGCTCCTTCAATAACTACCATCAAACGCCGTTTGCAAGCCGCTGGACTGAATGGAAGGCGGCCTGCAAAGAAGCCTTTCATCAGCGAAAAAAATCGTAAAGTTCGAGTTCAGTGGGCTAAGGATCACCTCAGTTGGACACGCCGTGAGTGGTCTCAAATTGTTTGAAGCGATGAATCCAAGTTTAAAATGTTCTGCAGTGACGGTCTGAGGTGGGTAAGACGTCCAGCGGGCAAGCGTTTCCTGCCGCAATACCAGTCGCTCACAGTCAACCATGGCGGTGGTTCTGTGATGGTCTGGGGCTGTTTTTCCGCCAGCGGCATGGGTCCACTGAGACGTATTGTCGGAAATCTCGATTGTTACGGCTATGAGAACATAATGGAAAGCACTATGCGCCCTTGGGCCCTCTCCAAATTCGGTCGTGGGTTCACCTTTAAACAAGATAACGACCCGAAACATCGATCTCAGCACGTTCAGAACTGGTTTCGCCGTCGGCATGTGGATGTTTTGGACTGGCCGAGCCAGTCTCCCGATTTGAACATCATCGAAAATTTATGGGAACATTTGCAACGAACATTGACGGGAAAAACATGCAGAAATGCTGATGAAAAGTTTAAGCAGCTAGAGGAGGAATGGAAGGCGATTTCGCAGGCAACCATTGACTCTTTGATTGATTCTATGCCTCGTAGATGTCAGGCAGTCATTGACTTCAAAGGATATGCCACCAAATACTAGAATATTTGTTTAAATACTTCGAAAAAATTGAACATCTCTATAAGCACTTTTTACCATTTCCATTTTTTTAACGAATAAACCTAATAAAGCATTTTCCAAAGTAGTTCTATCACTCGAAACATGTGAATTGGGCTTTTCAAAAACATCTGAGAATTTTGAGCTTCATTCGTTTTTTTTGAAAAAAGTTATGTTCAATAATTCAACATATGATAACATTTTGGGCGGTACTGTAGCTGTACTAGAGAAGGTTCAAAATTATTTTACGCGTCGCGTTTTTCGCCGGTGCTTTGGTTGTTCGTTTAATAATATGCCAAGTAGTCAGACGAGAAACAATCAACTAGGCCTAGTATCTCTTCTCTCTGTTAGAGAATCTAACGACCTCAAACTACTCTTGAAACTGATATTTGGGAAAAAAGTACTCTCTGACAGGACGCACCACAACTTTGAAATAAGAGCGTCCAACACTAGAGGCGCATTTTTCAAAATAATCCACCCTGCTCCGAGAACTATTTGCAGAAGAAATGCCTTCTCTATACGATCAGCTCGTATATTCACCGAAATTAATAGTGTTGATGAATGATATATGTTTGCCTGGATGTAATCTGCATTGTTTCACCTATTTATGTAATTCAAACAATTCAATTGTTTAATCTCGTACCACGTGATTAATTTATGCGTTGCTGCATGTAATGTTTTCACGTAATAAAATTGAAATTGAAAATTGAACTCCGGAATAAAAACGTCTAAGATTTTTTAAAAAAAAGTGTTAGCATTCAATTTTTGATGAAATGTTCAGACAGCCGTTCACGGAAGAGTTCAAAATGATTAAGTTATGTTGATGAAGGTAGCTACTTTATCGACAGATGTTTTGAATGCGACTGATTTATCGACAGATGTTTTGAATGCAGCAAGTGAGTAGGCTTTCCAAAAAAGCTGTTAACAATATCATTAATAAACTTGATTATCGAAATGTTTTCTGAATTTTGGAACGTCACGAAGAGCTCCAGATTGCATTGTGCCAAGAGTTGTTGAGATTTATATTTACTGTTTTGTTCCCTTAAAAATTGTTTCTCATCGGCTGATGAGTTTCTTCTATTGTTTCTATACCTTCCCTATATTTCATGATTTTTTCATAGAAAAGTGTAGATAAAATGTACGAATATAAGTTGGTTATAGAGAATTACTCAATCATCGCTTTTCACCAAACGGTCAATCAAAGACTTTAGAAATCCTTTACAGAGACCCTATACTCACTTTGCATATTATGAGCCCGTTTGGGGGTCTAAACGTTACAGAAGAAGATTCTTCTTCTTCTATACATACATACCGCGTTATAATTATGCCAACACCCTATTTTTAGGGGTTTTTAAAAAACCACTGATGATGCCTAATAGTTATTTTTATGGCCTATTCGAAAGTATTTTTAAACTATCATGTGGAATTATGGTAATCCAATCGCATGAATACCCTTGTTGTAAACCATGGCTTCAAGTTCTTCAAGGATACCGTCACGCGTCCTGGATACCGTCACGCGTCCTGGATACCGTCACGGCTCCGTCAACCATCGCATACGCCGACGACATTCTCCTTGCTGCTCCTACACGTGCCGAAATCGAGAAACGCACCCAAGAATGGAATGACGCTCTTACTAGGCATGGCATACGCCTCAACATCAAGAAGACCGAGTACCAGGAAATCGGAGTGCAAACGACGGGAACTGTTCACATCAGCGGTGAACCGCTCCCGAAGACCTCCGAATTGAAGTACCTTGGTCCTGTCATCTCCTCAAACACGTCAACAAATGCAGCGGCCCGCCAAAGAGTAAATGCAGCTTGGATGAAATAAAGAGAAGCTACAGGTGTCCTCTGTGATAGGAATATCACAGCTGGCATACGCGGAAAGATGTATAAAACAGTGATCCGTCCCGTGCTTCTCTATTCAACGGAGACCTGGCCTACAACGCGTGTAACCGAGAACATTATCCACACAAATGAGATGAAAATGTTACGCTGGACACAAGGACTGACTCGCCTAGATTGTGTGCGTAACACGATTGTGAGAGGGAGACTCGGCGTGGCCCCAATACAAGACAAGATGCGAGAAGGGAGAGTTAGATGGTATCGACACGTGATGCGAAGAGACGCGAACAACATCGCAAGACACGCCCTTGACATGGAAGTACCAGGCAAACGCCCGCGAGGCAAACCGAAGACAAGATATATTGATACGCTCAGCCAAGACCTGCACCTTGTAAGACTCCACTCGGAAGACGCAACGGACAGATGTTTCTGGAGAGCTAGAAGCCGTACAGCGGACCCTACTTCGACCTCGGCCGGCGCGGGACAACGCTGAGAAGAAGATGTGGAATTATGGTAATCAATAGACGCGAAAAAATTTTTTTTATAGAAAATATTCGTTTTTTTATGTCGTGTCATAATTATGCTAACACCCAGAATTCGAACACGTTTGGTTCATTTTTTTGCTGTTTAGACATCATGCCCAGCTCGAAAATGCTTTCTGCCTCCGAGCAAGACACGAGAAAAGCCCTGCGTGCCAAGGCATCTCCGCAAGAAGAATTTCTGTTCAGCTAGGACGTTCCAATCGTGTACTCAGCAAGTTCCTCAAATACCCCGAAAATTATGTGACTAAGAAGCATCCTGGGAGGCCCAAAAAGTTGTCGGAGCGAGATAGAAAGAGGATCTGCAGGTTTAACTTGTTGTATTGTTGTTTTGCTTCGGTGAAATTCCAAATTTCGGCAGGATCGCTTCGAACTCTAAGAAGTCGGCTGTTAAAATCGGTGCGGAAGCTAACGCATCTGTGAGCAAGTTAATCATTTTACGCATGATTTGACAGTTCGACCATCTGGTGTTCGCCACACGCAAAACTGTACCTCGGATGACTGAATCCCACAAGAAGAAGCGCCTTTATTTCACAAGGGAAAACATGACAGGGAACTGGAAAAAGGTCTGATTTTTATTATTTTTTATTCGGTCAGTTAAGTAATTATTAACCTTTCAGGTGGTTTTTTCGGACGATAAAAAGTTCAATTTGGACGGGCTCGATGGATTCTCGCACTACTGGCGAGATCTACGCAAAGATCCCCTAGATTTCACGAAACGCAATTTTGGGGGTGGTTCCGTCATGGTTTGGGGCGCATTCTGTGACAACTGCACGGTCGATCTAGATTTCACTTCGACTCGTATGAACTCAGGCGACTATCAGCAGTTTCTAGGCACTCATTTGGTTCCATTCCTTCGGCAGCGTGGTCTTGCACAGTACACCTTTCATCAGGAGGCAACGCCGCCATTCACGTGAGCAATTCGACCAATGCTTGGTTTGCGTCTAAGCGAATCGATATCATGGATTGGCCGGCATGCAGTCCTGACTGTAATCCTATCGAGAATATCTGGGGCATCATTCTGCGTCAGATCTATGCAAATGGAAAACAGTTTTGTAGTGTACAAGAGCTCAAAGACGCGATAGCGGACTCCTGGCAGTCTCTCAGTCCACAGACGCTTCATGACCTAGTTGATTCAAAGCCAAATCGTTTGTTCAGTGTCATAGAGTCATCTGGTGGACCAATCGCCTACTAAAAAACAGCTGAAAAACTTTTATGTGCTGTTATTGTTGTGAAAATCCGGTGTTAGCATAATTGTGACGCGGTCTGAAATCAATAAAATCATTTTCAAAGAAAAATAAAAAAAAATCAATATTTCAACTGTAGATCAGTGATGAATAAGCTATATGATCTTTATTTTCTTCTTCGTTGCTGTAAATATCACATTCTCTTACTATCTGAGACATGGATGCACAGTGAGCTTCCCGACTCCATTCTAACCGATAGTTTACCCTTCACGGTATTCAGAGGTTACAGATTGGCACAAAGAGGAGGAGGCGTAGCCATTCTAGTAGATAATGCCATCTCCTCATCTTTAGTTGTTCAATATAGCAAGGCTCAGTGCGAGGGGTTAGTAATAGACATTTATCCTAACACATCTTTCTCGTTTGCTTTCTCGGCCATTAGACTGATTAATATATATCGATCTCCTAGCTGTGGAGTAGAAAATACAAAGGATCTCTGCTCGTTTATCACCTCTCATGTTACTGAAGTATTTCCCCCCATTCTGTGCGGAGACATGAACCTCCCCAAGATAGACTGGGCAAATCTCACCGCTCCCAATACATGTAGTATATCTCTTGCATTCTTAAACATGACATGCGACAACAATCTTAAACAACTCGTACTTTCTCCCACTAGACTTCAAAATACACTCGATTGCCTGCTCTGTAATTCAAATATCATAAAAGACTGTATTGTCAGGCCTCCCTTCTCCACCAGCGATCATACCTCAATATACTTTGAAATCAGAGATAGAGCCAAGCGTATTATCACAAGCACCAGCTCATCGTTAGACTGGAAAAAGGCAGATTGGGAAATAATCAACTCAGACCTCTTTAGCATTGACTGGACTTACATGCTCTCAAACCTAACTATTGACGAAAGTGTCGATAAATTAACCAACATCATCCAATTCATAATGGATAATAGGATTCCAAAAAATAAGAATGTCAAAACACATTTGAAATATCCCCCCAAGATAAGAAGATTATACAGCTTCCTACAGAGAAGTAACAAACGAAACCCTCTCTCCATTACGTCATTACGCACATCCAAGAAACTTCACAAAGAACTAGTCAAATTCGAGGTTCTTAGGGAAGACAAGCTTAAGTTCCCGAGAAACTATAAGGTATTCTTCAGAACTATATCCAACCGCGTTAAAAGCAACACATCTATTCCTGCTCTCATAGTGAACAATAAACCAACTACTATCCCCTTCGAACAAGCAACTCACTTCGCCGAGTATTTTGATAAGTTACAACCCTTACCAATCAGTGGACTCCTTCAGATCTCTCGCCCGAATTTTCACCTCGACCACATTAATGACATCTCCCCTTTTGAGGTGAACTCCATTCTGAAACGAATAGCTCCGAAACTGAACTCTTCCCCTGTTTTTATTCCAAGTAGACTACTCAAAAATTGTCTGGACTCACTGGCCATACCTCTCTCCATCATTTTCACCAACTCACTAACCTTAGGGCACTACCCTCTGGCCTGGAAAAAAGGAATAATCAAAACAGTTCATAAAAAAGGGCCCCGCTCTCAGATCGAAAATTATCGTCCTATCACTATGGTGTGCTCTATGTCAAAGGTATTCGAGAAACTGATCTTCAATATAACTTATCAATATCTAGAAACCAATGGCATACTACATCCCAAACAACATGGTTTCCGTCGGAGACGGTCCACGGTAACATCCCTGGTAGAGGCTCATTCCATTTACCTCACGCTTCAGAATAAAAAAATAGACTTTGACATCTGTCTAGTCGACTTTTCACGGGCTTTCGACTCTGTAAACATAAGATTTCTTGTTCACAAACTTGAAAAAGTGGGAATAACGGGCAACCTCCTCTATCTTATCCGTTCTTTTCTCACAAGCAGGTCCTCGAAAGTCTCAATCGGAGATACATTATCAGGCCCTAAAGTATACAACAGTGGTGTTCCCCAGGGGAGTTGCCTTGGACCCCTCCTCTTTTCAATATTTATAAATGATATCATGGAGCACATAGAGCCAGATGTCCATGGTTTTCTATATGCCGATGACCTCAAATTTTTTTCCAAAAACAGAGACTCTCTTCAGAAAAGTCTGGATTCCATTTCCGATTACTCACTGACCTGGGGACTTGTGATATCAACTCAAAAATGCTTTATCATGCACTGTGGTCCTAGGAATCCAAAAGTAACATATAACCTAGAAGACAATATCATACCAACTACTTCATTAGTGAAAGATCTTGGCATTACATTTCAGGAAGATATCACATTCTCTAAACATATTGAACTAACCTCCCTAAAGTCCCAAAAATGTATAAACATGATCTTCAGAGCCTTTAAAACCACACCACATACATAAGACCCCTTATTGAATATGGGAGTGAGGTATGGTCCCCAGTAACTATCGGTCTCGTTAACTGCATAGAAAAAGTGCAAAGATCATTTACACGAAGGTTACTACAAAGGGCCGGACTACCCAAAATGAGTTATGTTGCTAGACTGAATTTTCTTTCCATCTCCTCGCTTGAATATAGAAGAAATGTGGCCGATCTTGTGTTCATCCATAAATGTCTGCACGGAAATATTCAAGTAGATTACTCAAATATGTTTAAACTTTGCCAATCGCCTTATTCGCTGAGAGAATCGAATAACTACAGAATATGCTTGCCGTGTAAATGTCAAAGCAGAACAAGCACTTGTGCCTGAAGAATGATTAATGTCTGGAATAAGTTACTTTGTTCTTTGGTTTCTACAAGCTCTTCTAGCATTTTTAGAAATGAACTTATCAAGCTTGATTGTGAGACCATTGTCACCAACTCTAGAATACATTTTTAATTCAAGTGCTTTGTTTCTTCAAATGTTTTGTTTCTGTTTCTCCTCTTTTTTTCCATTATATTTGTGTTCTCGGTTAGCTCTCGAATGATAAAGAGTGAGTTGAATTTTTGGAATTTCAAGTTATTATTGCGGATGAATAGTTCTTAATTGCTGATGAATAGTTCACAACTGAAGATACAAGCTTTGCTTTCTTTGCTTTTTTTGTGTGCTTTCCTATTTTCCTAAAATGAAATATTCCTCATTGTTCTTGTCATATTTAGATCTCACTTTTCATAACCTTCACTGAATTCACTTTTCTTGTGACAGTGTCATCTGTTTCGTCACTTAACATTATGTTTTGTTTCAAGCGGAATAAAGAAGTATTGAGAATTGAGAAGAATAAAAGATTGTGAAAAGAACTTATTTGTCGATCAATTCACACCAAATTCGGAGACAATGACTCTGAAACAGTATTGAACTATTGATATTTCTTAAAGCTTGCAGTCTTTCTCATTCATCCGAAAAACCTCTAAAAATAGGGTGTTAGCATAGTTATGACGCGGTCTGTACATATCTGAGTTTAAAAAAATTGATTTTAAAAAAAATTTTAAAAAAATTTTTTTTGAGAAAATTATTTCTTCTTGTATCTTTCAATTCGAGCTTGTGAAAAAACTCTTTGAGAAGCTCTTTGAACTGTATCAGCGGTCGATCTGTTCTAAAAGTCTCATCTAAAAGTGGATTTTCCTCTCCCGATTCCCCTTATGCTGAATTTCAAACGTTCGTTGCCGGAAGAATTCGCTTCTGAGAGTATACCGTTACAACTCAGCTGGCACTTGAGTTTTCTCCGTTGTGAAGAAGTTTAGAGCTTCCGAATTCTCTTTGTGCCATGTTAAAGTGGATGGGCTGCTCTATGTTGCGTCCCTCTTATAAAGTCTGGTTGAAGATCGCTAACAGAGCCTTTGAGGAAGACAAAGTTCAGATAAGAGGTCGCATGTGGAAATCCGGTTGATCGCTAGGAAAAAAATTCGGATGCATTGGCTTCTTATTGTTCTGTCATCACAAAGGGAATGGAATGCGCTCTAATGAAAACATGCTTGGGATCGACAAAAGCTTACAGAAAGAAGCTCACTACATACATATGTAGATGTTTACCAATGCGCTGCATGCAAAGAGAGACAGAGATGGAGAGTAAGAAAGAGAAAGGGATAGGAGGTATTAAAAAAACAGGCATGCAGAGAAAATAGCGAATAAGAGGAATAGAGCATGGGTTCGAGTTAAGAATGCCCCATTCTTTATATGTCTACTTCCTTGAGATCTACACAGGAGTGAATGACCATCTTTCCCTGTCTCCTAAATATCTTCTTCCTCAATCTGTTTTCTCTTATAAAACCTATACTTTTCATGCTTTTCTGTATCATTTCCTGATTCTTGTATGAATATTCTCTCTCTCTCTCTGGGTCTCTCTCTGTCTCTCTCTTTATCTCTGCCTCTCTCTCTCTGTCTCTCTCTTTTTAACTCTTTTTCTCTATCTTTCTCTATATCTATTTATCTCTCTCGCTCTCTCTCTCTCTCTCTCTCTCTCTCTCTCTCTCTCTGACTCTCTGGTTCCCTAACTCTCATTCTGCGTTCGTATTTGTTTCTCCCTCTGCTTCAGCTTCTTCTACTTCTACTCAGACCAGTGCTTTTTCTCTCATCCCCTGTATTTTTCATTCTTGTCTTGTCTTCTTCTAGTTTTTCTCTTTCTCTTTTCATATACACCACTCTTTCTTTCTCTCTTTTCTCTTCTCTATGCCTACTTCTTTCTCGTTCGTTGAGCCGCTTTCAGCGCCGCATCCAGCAGACTAGATTTGACCTGAGGGCGGAGGGATCTTCTCCAACAACATTCTATCTGCGTCTGTGTGGAGCCTCTTCATCTTCACAAACTCTATTTCTCTTCATCTTTTCCTCTCGGTCTTTCTTTCTATCTCTTCCTCTCTCTTACTTACTCTATATTTTTTTCCGTAGGTCCGATCTTCTGTCTTCCGTCTCTCTAACTCGCTTTCTCTTTATCTCCCTTTCCACTCTTTCTTCCCTTTCTCATATTTTGTGGATCAGGTATATTCCTCGACTGAAGCCCTTCTCTTCTTTTCTGTTATAATTTTCTTTCACGCTTATCCATGGCGTATTTTCTAAGCGGTTATAATTCGTACGATTTACCGTTCAAGGAAAGAGATAGGTCGCTTTTTTCCTATCCCTTTTATCTCCGCTTGTTTTTCATACATATGGAGTTTTAAAATTATCTCTATCGTTTATTCAATGATTTTGTTCTTCTGTGACTCCTGTTCAAAACTGTCAATTCGATCAAGAAACCATTTATTTTTCTGTTAGTTAATTTCAAGCAAATTGAACCAGAAGCTTCCACAACTTGACAGTAAAAATGAAAAATGACCGTAGTGTTTGAATTCTGATACGAAAAAGTTCTGAAATTTTTGATGTACATGAGAAAACTTGAGCAACGAGGATTTATAACGTTTATCGTAAAACTTCCTCAGCACGCGCAGTAAGTTTTGGTTTTTCGAAGATTCGGTTAATATACCCCGACTTTGAATGTTATATTCTTTTAAATCTATCTTCAGAAATATTTTAGCGTTTGTACAAAAAAATAGAAAGTTTGAACCTTTTTAATTGAACCCGAAATTCTGTTTTGTATCGGCTAGCTTGAGTTTTCGCCTTTCATGAGCCCGAAACTCGACTCAGCAAGTTGTCTTCTATTGAGCGATTCATTAAGTAGAACGTGAAGTACATTGTTTGTGGAGTTGTTTTTTTCAGATGGTCAAATTTTGTTGTTAGAGTGTTTGAGAGATGAATCACGATGTGTTCCAAGTTGTTCTTGAGCCGTGTTCAGTGAAAGTGTGTAGCTAAAGCGGGATTAGAGGATATTCAAAGTAGGTCAAACCTCCTCCAACAAATGCAGTAAAAGTTCTCTGATACAGAGTTGCCTGAAACTCTCTTTACTTACACTTTCTTCTTTCTAGCTCTCACTCTCACTCTTTAGACATAAAACTATTTAACTCTTCATAGCAACAACTTTCTTACTTTCACTCACTCTTCCAACTGCATTGTCCCTCCTTTTTCAACTCTCTTTCTCTATCGTTCTTTCATGAACTTTTTCATGTTTCGCAAATGGTCCATATTTTCTGTGGATCTACTCAGCTCTCTCTCTAGCGCAAACCAACAAGAAGTGAGCCGTACCGTGTGAGCATTTTTGTGTAAATTAATTCTTTTCCAACGGAAACGGATATGCATACATACTGTATACAACAAGAAAACGGGATAGACAATTGGAATCTATTACTTAGAATTTTTCCAAACTTTCTGGGATATTAAGAGAGAGACTAAGATTGATAAAAATGAGAAGACAAAAACGTGAATCAAAACAATAATTTTTAAAGAGGTAGTTCAACCATATAAATTTTGAGTAAAAAAGTCTCGGAATCTAAGTACTTTTTTTAAATTTTTTACCACGTTTCTTATCTTCAATTATTCACTCTTACGGAACTTGACATTAATTTTTTCATAAAAACACAAATTCATAGGAAAAACGTTTTAATTTGTGTCTTGCTTTGTAGACGCGCTGTTAAAAGAAGATGGGCTTTGGACGTTTCGCTTTGTAAAGCATCGTCAGTAATTTTTTAACAGCTGGAAAATAGGATGAACACAACGAAAGAGTAACACCGAAGCTAAAATAAAAGTTCTCTATGTTTTTTAGCGTGACATTGAAGGGCTCATCCGTGTTATTGAAGAGTATTTCCGTGTGACCTATGTGAGGAATTCTCCGAGGCACCTAAATAGTCTTCCGCGGCACATTGAAGTTGTTACGCGAAGCTTTTGATTTTATCGCGGTATATAGCGGTTTTTCTAAGATGATGGGGAGTTTTTCACGCGTTTTCTAGGGATTTTCCGAGGCCCTCGGCATTTTCCCGTCATACCTAGGTTTCTAATGAGACCCTAGGAGTAGTCTGACTGTACTAATTCTCTCCCTCTTGAAACTATCTTTTTTATTCTGTTTTTGTCCCTGCGCAGGTGTGAATGAAAGTATAATCTACTCCTCGTTGATCTCAAGCAACTGATTTTTATACCGAGCAGAGGAGCGGATTGTTCGCAGAAAATTGTGAAAAATTCGTGTGTTGTGACGGGAACCGAACCCGCGACCTTCGCTTTACGGGCGATGCTCTTACTCACTGAGCTAAACACGCACACAATATGTTTAAAGCACATAATGGTATTTTTATTTCAATGAAAAACACTGTTTTTCTTGAGCCAAAAATCGCTCGATTGTGGTAAGTTTTCAGAAAAAGTGTTTTCTCCGTGGGATGGCTTGCCGCAGCAAACAAGTGGAATGTTCAGAATGACGTTTTCTTAAGTTAACAACCTTCTTGAAATCTAGGTTACTTTTGCTAAAAAAAATTTTCAGGCGGCAAACAATGTTGCTACATGTGCTACGAAACTATCTCAAACAGAGAGAAACGAGCCACATTGAAGCAGTTTTGTCACACTATCGTCTCTTTCAATTTTCGTGAACAGTAAAGCACTAGCTCGTTGCTTTTTGGAGACGAATACTCGACAAAATATGCTCAACCTGCAACGCAAAGTTTTACTTTGATAGACTTCAATTTTTGACTTGATCTTAAACGGAGAGCAGCAAATAATCCATTTCGAGTATTGTACATGTATCGGTTGTTGGAGGACTAATAAATAGGTTCCTCTCAGGAGAAGATGCGTCAATGAACTGCTTCACGTGAATTACGGACACCGACATTGCTCAACTCATAACGAATATTGCTTTTCCACGTCCTCCATTATTTTTTATTTTCTTTTTCTTATAACGATTCCCTATTTTTCGCCCATTTTTTTTCTTTTCTATACAGCCTTTTTATTAACATCCGTCTTTTCTCGATTTTCTCTTTTCGACGAATTTCCTTGGATTTGTTGTGCTCTTACTTTTCTTTCTTCACTTTTCTTCTCGTGTATCGTGTGCTTTCGCATAAAATGAACAAGAGAATGGGTGAGCTGTCAACTTAACTGACCCTTTTCCGTTGTTGCTCTCTTTTCCACTGCCTGCGCCTATCCCATTTTGGCTCCTGGTCATTTGTCTCTCTCGTGTTCATTCGCTTTTATCCAATGGTTGTTGAGGTTTTTCTCTTAGTCTCTTGTTTTCTTCCCAAATTTGTCCCTAGGTTTGTTTCTTATGGTTTTTGAAAATTATAAAACATGATTTGAAAACTTCTTGTTAACCGCACCCTTTTCATATAGTTACTTGTTGATTGAGATTCGATTAACATTTTTTTCAATTCGGTATAAAACAATTAATAGAAACCTGCTTGAAAAGATTTGAATAAGAGAAACAAAAGTCCTTCAATGTGTTTTATCTCTTTGAAAACGGCTTCTTTCAACTTGGTCGACATTAACACTTGAAGAGGAAGCACCGTCTTTCGAATTTATATGAATCCTTCCGTATGAAAAAACCTGAGAGAATACTGAGTGATCAGATAAAGTTTGTCGAATGGGTTCCAAATTCTGCATTTGTTCGAAGTTCTCCTTCCCTTCATCCAAACAGGATTAATCGAAGGTTCACAGTTGAGAAAATTTGCTAGTGCTTTCACCCCTTTCACTCTAATTCTGGAGATGAACCCCACAACACAAAACCCACACAACTGTAGACCAGCTATTGGTTTTACCAAGAACCCACACAACTGTAGACCAGCTATCGGTTTTACCAAGAACCCACACAACTGGAGATCAGCTATTGATTTGACCAAGAACCCACACAAATGGATGTCAGCTATTGGTTTGACCATGAACCCATACAACTGGATATCAGCTATTGGTTTGACCAAGAACCCACACAACTGGATATTAGCTATTGGTTTTACCAAGAACACACACAACTGGAGATCAGCTATTGGTTTGACCAAGAATCTATACAAATGGATATCAGCTATTGGTTTGACCAAGAACCCACACAACTGGAGATAAGCTATTGGTTTGACCAAGAACCAACATAACTGGATATCAGCTATTTGTTTGACCAAGTTAAATCTCTGATTGAAGTCTTAATATACCTGAAAAAAGATATAACAAAACTCTAACCTTGCTTCCAGGCAGGATTGAGGAAAAAAAAAGGAAAAATAACTAGTAACACCGAAAGAAACAGGGCTCAGACTATTCCACAGTTCTTGATGAGTTCTCAATGGGATGTTCTCACCTATTTTGTAGGTCACTCAACCGAGAGGCGCCAGATATCATTATAATGAGAAGAATTAGAAATTCAATAATTTTTTCTTTTTGTGGGAACTGTGCATAATTTCCAAGAAAGTCTTGCTTTCTAAAACTTCGATTACCTTGATGATAGAAATTTGAAATAATTCTTCCGGTTCTCACTGATCACATCAGAAAGCCTTTGTTTTACCACTCTGGAATTTCAAACTTTTGAAGATGTTAAAATTTTAATCTTTTTTTTTTTTGAAATGAATATTCATCGTAAATTTTCTCATCCTCAAGAGAAAGTGTTTGAACAAACAAAGGAAGAGATGTCACGAAGATTTTCTTTCTTGAAGCAGACTTCATCCGTGCTCATTCTATTTTCTCAAGAGGGAACCACAAATCCAATCGTTCTCCACTCCTGATGATGCCAAGAAGCTCTCATCGAAGAGGGCGACTTCTGTATACCCACAATCATGCAGTTGAGGATCTGTCACCTCAAGCGGTGTATACATAAATACATGAGTGATAATTGATGGGTTAACTTGATCTAATCGATCATCAGCCGCTCTGGAGTTTTTTGTGAATAGCGACTCTTTTTTCCGCTCCTATGTACATATTTACATTTAAATAAAGAATGAATGAACGCAAACTTTTTTGAAACTGTTTTTACAGCCCTCTTGCTCATACCTTTTCGATCGACGAAAATATGAACCCATGCATTGTTTTTTTCTGGTAGAACCGAAGATCGGACTTTTCAAATTTTGATTCAGTCATAATAAATATAAATACGGTTGATACTTGATTATTTTGAAGGGACACATAAACACTAAAAACTGGTTTCAGAAGGTTTTAAGAACATCGGTTAAAAAAAAAGCTACTGAGTCGTTACGCGGTAAATCCTCTTTTCATTGTATTTTTTTTTCAAACTATGGTATTAACCATAATCTTTTCACTACCTATTTCGATAGTTTTGATAGCTTTCATGACGAAAAGTGTATGTAGAAATTTTAAAGCGAAACGTTCGAAATCCTATTCTTCTCAACAACGTTCTTTCATTCTTTCCCTTTACCTGCTCTCGTGATGGTTGCGTTTGCTAGTCTCCAATCTTCAACTGCCCCGTGAAATCATCAATCCCCTCCCCTCTCCCTTCATGACTTCACTCTAAACCACATGTCACTACTTCCATCGCCTTCTTTCTTCTGATTACTCGTTATTCTTCTCCACCCCACCCTAATTTGTTATCAGGTCGCTCAGATGAAGCTCCCAAATACCCCATCAGATGAACACCAGCTCGTCAGAAAAACTCTTCCTCCTGTATTTGATACGTTTAAACTCGCATTAGCGACATTCCTCCTTTGTAAATAATCAATATGTATTTGCAAGGAATAAATTCAAATTCAACGCATCAACAAGGCAAGACACAGATCAAAGTGTAAAGTGTATGTAGTTTTGAATGAGCTCAGTAATCTTTAATCTCCTGAACAATATTCCAATCGAAATCTTCTGTTTGTTTTGCTCTCTGTAGTCTTTGTATCAAACTCGAAGGTCTTAGTAAAGCGAAAATATCATTATAGCTTTTTAGGTTCAAGGAAAACTTTTTCATTGAAGTTCCGGTTTTAGTTAATGTTGAAGAGTTTGTCTCTTTGTGGTAGATGGAACGGTTTTAGAGAAATGGCAGAGAAGAATCAGTTAATCCTTCTCCGCGGAACTTCAATTTTTTCTCGTTTGTTGACTTCATTGTTAATTGGTAAATTTTCGAAGCTGTAGCAAACATGGCAGTCAAAAATCAAAGCTGCATAGTTCAGAAGTCCTACGAATGAAATACAAATATGTATTCAATTACTTTACAAAGAATTTTGTAAATGAGAATATTGGCTAAAATGATGTTTTGAGGTTTTAATGAAATAGAAAACACTGATAATATTATTCTGACTCACTTGAAAGCACTGGAAAGGCTACTTTCAGAGGCTCGGAGTGACCCATGGCGTTTGCAGTATTTGTGAGGCAATTCGAAGGCGTTTCAGAAATGAACACAAGCTTTTTTAAATCGTTCGAACTGATTGCAAGAACTTTTTTTGTTTTAACATGAATATACTAATTACATGACTGGAAAGCGTTTCCGTGCAAAGTTTCTTTTTTTGAAAACCACCGAAATTTTTCATAAATATGCTATTATGACTGTGAGTCGATCACCAAGTTTTCAAAGGCCAAAAAACGATTTTTAAAAAAAATATTGGAAATCCTAACAACAAGGATAATAAAAAATTGATGACATAATGGTATCTCACGCGACTCATGATCACGGGGAAAATTTATTTGAAGACGGGCATGACGGAAAATTTAGAAAAATGACAACAAAAAAAAGACAACATAAGTTAGAAAATGAAAGTGTTAAGTTCATGGCAACCATTCTAAAGTTAAGGGAGAGAAAATGGCGAAACATTAGAGCCACCACTTCTGTGCAAAAGAAACAATAGCTTGATACCTCTCTGAGAGAACTGTTTTTAGCAATTAAGAAATGTTTATAATTTAAAATTTGTTCAGTTCTTTGCAGGGTCTAAGTTCGTATTAGAGACTGCTCCAAAGATTGCATTGTCAGCACTGGAGCTGCCACAGTGAAATGATACCGTTCTTATAAAAGTAGAAAGATACTTTTTCTTGAAAAGAGTCTTAGGTTTTCATGTTTTCTCTTTTTCTGATTAACACATCCTGTCGCTCTTATACACGATTTAATTTCTCTTCTTTTCTTATCCGGACTCTCCTATGTTCGCATTTAATCTCTTCGAAATCCCCTTTTCCAGTTTTTTTTCACAATTTGCTGTCTGCATATTTTCCCTCCACAACTTTTATACCTTTTTTTCACTTTTTTCTTCTTTCACTATTTTTTCATCTTTACTGATGTGATTATTTTCTTGACCTCTTTTCCCATGTCTTTCTTCCGCGACCATCTAATCCAGTTGGCTACCTCTTTTTACAGATATGTAGCAGTTATAGTGATATCCTTGAAATGTTGAATACAAAGAAATGAATTCTCTCGTTTACTCTAAGCAAGAATTGCTCAATTTGACAACAAACTCAATGTTGTTAACTCGGATATTAGGAGACATTTCATTGTTCGTAATTTAGTATTTATGGAATAATTTATTGTTGGAATTTCGAAGTTGGTTTTATTGCAGTTGAAGTCCTTTCTTGTTTTTGTTTGTTTGTTCAAAAATAAATCGTTCAATCGATTCCGAGTCATTACACCTTACTTCAAAGAGGCTTGACCTCAATATACCTTACCACTGAACCACCACTAATCAAACTTTTCAGGAAGTAAGTTGTGTAAATGGTGCATCGGCACTATTAAGACCCGAAGAGCAGCTAAAAACTTCCTTCACGTAAGGTCGACACACACAATACCCCATTCCTCTCTTGAAGAGTCGACGGTATTGTGCTGTCATTCCCTTATCGTTGAAGTCGACATACAGAACAACCAGTCCTCTAGACGAGTCGACGTTGTTCTGCGATAAATCCTTTCTGTTGAAAGTCGACTCTTGTGAAAAAACTCAACTCAGGAGTAAGAGTTGAGATCGCCCTCAAAGAGAGTGATAAAACAAGAATGAGCATGGACACCGCAAGAGTGCCAGAAACTGCGAATCCGGAGAACCCTTCCTGGAACATGGAAGAAAAAAGGGAATCAATTTCAACAAAACAACACTCAAGACAGAAGGAAGACACAGAGCGAACTGGGAAACCAGACATAAACTACACCAGAGCTCAGCAAGGTCTGAGTGACCTCAAACGACAAACGAACTTTGTCGCAACTTCACTGAAAGATGCGAAAGCAACACTGGAAAGCTTCAACAGCTCAAACTCGAATTCCTTTGATAAGGAAACCCTGATAAATATGAAGCAAATGCTGCTGAATCAAGAGAAAGCTGTAAAGACAGACTGCTTGGCAATGACCAAAACAGAAAACAGTTTTATCACAGCAAGCAACAAAATCAAAGGGAACGACGATTATGAAGAAGTTATCCAGCACAGGAACCAATGGATCAGCGAAGACGAGTCCGCACGATGCCCACTCTTTCTCAAAAGAGAAGCGGGCAAGACACAGAGGAACCTAGAAACTGCAATCATGACTATTGAACGTAAAATCAATCAAAAAGAAAATCAGATCATGGTATCTTCACCGATAAGCTTCGAAGATAATCCAAGGTCCCCACAAAAATCACCCTATGCTCAACATGGACTCAACGAATCAGGAGAAACGGAGAGAACGAGAAACCAGCCTATTATGGAAGGGATAACAAACGAATTTTCCAGAATGAATCCCCGATTCCATCACGAACAAAGACAACCTCCAACACAGACATGGACAACTCGGAATTTTCAACCACAGCAATACAACCTGCCCAAAGTGGAAGTCCGATTACCAGAGTTCCACGGCGTTCATGCGGGCTACAGGTCATTCGTGGAGCATTTCGCACTCTTGGTGGACAAAAGACAGGACATCTCGAACCTGGAAAAAATGCTCCACCTCAAATCCTGCCTGAAAGGACAAGCTCTCGAACTAATCCAATCTCTCCCAACACTCGGAGAGTATTACGAGGAAGCCAAACGCATGCTTGACGTGGTTTATGACAGAAAACATGCGGAGCTTCCACTTCTACTGGACCAGTGGGAGAAGTATTGTCTACCAGGAGAAAGTATCCCCTTTCAAACCAAGGGACTGAACGAGCTGAGATGCCTCATAATCAGAATAAACCAACTGTCTTCCATCGAGAACGATATATCGATGGCGAGGTCATTGGTGGGAAAATTCCCTGGTCGAACAAAGCGACACATCGCAGAATGGGAATTCACAATGAAAAACACAAGTGAATTACGCAACATTCCATTGTCGCACTACATCAATGAAATCGGAAATTTCTTAGCGAAGGAGGAGTACACGGCGGTTGCGTTCCCAGATTCAGGAGGAAAACGATGGTTTAAACATGAGCCTGAAAGACAGCGACAACAGAATATCCACGTAGTGATGCCCAAAACAAAGAGACTATACGACCGAGAACAGGACACGACGGAGAAGTTACTCGACCTACGACCACCCCAGAAAGAGACTAATCCTGTTGGAAAACTAATCGTGACAAAAAGCTAACACCGGCAAAAAATTTCGAAAGCTTACCAACCAAGTCAAACTCAGCGGAAGTATCGACGTGTATTTTCTGCGGAAAACATGCGAAATCGATACTATGTTTCAGAGTCAAAACAGGCAAAGAAAGAACAAGCCTGGCTTTGAAACAAGGCCGTTGCCTTCGGTGTCTACAAAAGGGTCATGGTGCAAAGAATTGTGAGGTGTGTTGCACAATATGTAGCGGCCCACACAACATCGTACTCTGTTACCAACTGAAACCTCCTCGTCAACCAACAGGGAGAGTCAGAGCAGTGAACACTCTTCTAGAATCAGACGAGAGCGAGAGAAAAAATTTCTACCACGAAGAGCGACAAAATTCGCCCGACCAGGAGGAACCACCACACCAAACAAACTCAGAAAACGTTACAACGGCTAAGTCTGGTTCGGCGAGGCTACTCATAGGAGATGTCAACATACAGGTCTCGAACAGACAAGAAGTGAGGACATCCTTTCTAATCGACACAGGAGCATCGATAACCATAATATCAAAACAATTGGCACTCGAACACAACCTCACAAAGATTGGAAAACGGAGGTGCAAAGTCAGCGGTTTCGGAGGAAAATCCGATGGTTCGAAGCTATACGATGAATTCAAAATCACCCTTGTTTCAAAAAATTTTTCAATCGAGGGAATAGCGCTCGCTCACGATGAACCCATCACAAGCCCAATATCCGTCACAAGCATTTCTGATTCGGACCTAGCCTACATAAGGCGCAAAAACATTGTCCTCGCCGACAGTTACGAAACCGACAAGAAGGTTGTTCCCCAAATCATAATTGGGATGGATATGCTATGGAAAATCTTGCAGTTGGAAAAACCCATGAAAATTCTACCAAGTGGTTTGAAACTAATGAATACAAAATTCGGCCACATTGCGATTGGACAGCAGGATTCTGAGAAAAGGAAAGAAATCGCATACCTCTTCATTGAAAATACAATTCCCTCCCTCGAACTTGGTATGGAACGATTTCTGGGACTTGATGAAATGGAAAGCGGTGAAACGGAAAAAGAATTGAAGTCAAAAGAACTTCAAGCAATAGACAAGCATTTCGAAAACAACATTTTGTTCGAAAACGGCAGATACACTATCAGGTACTATTTGAAAGAAAATATCTCCAATCTAAGTGAAAACTACAATGTCTCATGGAAAAGACTGAAAGCCAATACCTTGAAATTGTCGAAGCAAAAAATGTTGCAGGAATATGACAAGGTGATTAGGAACCACCTAGACGAGAAACAAATAGAAGAGGTGAAACCTGGTCAAATAGACGGCTCTCATATATCGTATTTGCCACACCAAGGAGTCCTCCGCCTAGACAAACCAGATAAACCAATCAGAGTGGTGTTTGACGCCTCAGCGAAAGAAAAAGGTAGACTGTCTCTGAACGAGTGCATGGGAACCGGGAGATCATTCATCGAACACATCCCAAGGCTACTGATCCGAGCTAGAGCCGCAGAAAAATTGATGACAGCGGACATTCAAGCAGCATTCTTACAAGTGGGAATACATCAAGATCAGCGGGATCTACTGAGATTTCTCTGGTTGAAAGACATCAGTAAGCCAGTATCCAATGAAAATGTCATCACCTACAGATTCACTTCTGTTCCATTTGGAGCGGCACAGTCCCCATACTTACTCATGTCAACAATCAACTACCACTTGAAGCGGGAACTACTTCAGACAAATCTCACCCCGGAACGCAAAACCATAGTTGAACGCGTGTTAGCCAACACGTACGTAGACAATCTGATCATCGACGTCAGCGAAATGAATTTATGGACAGTCTACAACACAATCAAAGAGGTTTTTGCCGATATGGGAATGAATGCCCGAGAATTCACATGCAGTACAAGCACATTCACAGAGCGCATACCTGAGAAAGACAGGGGAAAGACTGGCGACCAAAAACTGTTAGGAGTACAGTGGGACAACGTTGAAGACAAAATAAAGTTCAACATCGATTTGGGGGAGAATTTCACGAACCCCACCAAAAGAACTATGTTAAGCGAATTTTCCAGTGTCTTTGACCCGCTAGGACTTCTCGTCCCTGTTATGCTCCCTTACAAACTGTTCATTCAAGAAATATGGAAAGAAAAACATGGATGGGATGCCCCAATACAGGAGAACAAAATAAAGGAATGGATTCAAATCAAAAAGAACCTGAATCAAATCGATTTGTCCATTCCACGCGTCACTCCTTTCAAAGGTCACATATTTCTCGTCGCCTTTTCAGATGCATCCGCTCTCGCTCTGGGAGCCGCTGTTTATGCAGTCACTATGAAAGAACCTCCCATACTCATCATGAGCAAATCAAAACTAGCTCCATCCAGAATACAACACACCATACCAAAACTGGAGCTATCGGGAATTCTGCTAGCGGCTAAGCTGTTGGAATACGTTTCTAATTCCATCAGCAAGTGTTTCATGGTATCCGAAGTAGACTACATCTTGTTTTCAGACTCTGTCATCGCCCTGAGTTGGTTGCACTCAGACAAACAAACGAGTGTGTATGTCAAAAACCGAGCAAGAAAAACAAAAGAAATTCTTTATCGTCTTGCAACTGGAGAAGCGGGCAACGAAAATCACACAATCCGGACAATACATGTCCCAGGTGAAGAGAACATTGCCGACTGGACGACGAGAAAAATTCAGCCCGAGTATTTCCTGGAAAACAAGGAACGTTGGTTCGGCGGGCCCAATTGGATGACACATGACTACTGCTCGAAAATCGGTTCGGAAAATCAACCTTACTTCCCACAGGTGATAGAAAATGAGAACGTCATTCAGACGAATTCCGAGCGGGTATTGGAACAAATCGAGTCTTCAGCGTTTGAAAACGACAGAATTTCCCAGTGGAAAAAACAAATAAGAGTTGTCTTCCATTGCCTGAGATTCATTTCCTTACTGAGTACCAAAGTCAAAACAAAATCTCTACAGAAAAAACTATCCGATTTCTGCCCGGCAATCACGATCAATAGCAAACTAAGTTCAAAGGGACTACACACCGCTGAGACAGTTTTGTGGAAAACTCATCAAAGAGCACACATGGAACAAATCACTTCACCTGGAAACACCAACCTGAAGTTGTTCCTGGACGACGAAGGATTATGGAGAACAGGAAACGGTCGAATGAACTTCTCAGACTGCCTATCATTCGACAACAAGTTCCCGATTTTCGTGCCTCATCGCGAAATGAATTCGACGGTGGCGAAACTGATCTTGCATATCCATGAGTCCCTGATGCATGCAGGGACACAACACACACTCAATGAAATTCGAGCGAAATACAGGATACCGAGAGCAAGAAATTTCATTTCTAAAATACTACGCAAATGCGTCAAATGCAAAAAAGAGCATGGCAGACCGTTCAAATACCCGCCTCTACCTCCACTACCCGAAAAGAGAGTCAACTATTCACATCCCTTTGGTCACGTCGGGATTGACACAGCGGGACCATTTTTCGTTAAAACAGAAAATTCGGTTAACGTGAAAAGATACATTCTGCTATTAACCTGCCTCCTCACGCGAGCAATACATCTGGAAGTTATGGAAGATATCTCCGCCAAAACATTTCTTCAAGCATTCCGCAAGTTTTGTGCAAGAAGAGGAGTGCCTGAATCAATAATATCAGATAATGCCCCCAGTTTCAAAACTGTCAGCCCACTACTGCAAGGCAGCGAGGACGAATGCAATGACAACACGGTAAACACCTACATGGCAACTCACAGAATAAACTGGAAATTCATCCCAGCACATGCACCGTGGCAAGGCGGAATATATGAACGGCTGATAGGTTCCGTTAAAACCGCGATGAGAAAAGGAATTGGTAGAAAAATTCTGATGGAAAAGGAATTTGAAACAATTGTAACCGAAGTTGAAGCAATTGTAAACAGCAGACCTCTGACGGAAGTCCCGAACGAAGAAGAATTCATAGTCATCAGACCAGTGGATTTCTGGCAACCAAAAATTCGATCAGGACTGCATCTTTCTCAGAACTCTATTGAGAAAGACGAAGACTATATTCCTAACGACGCGTCAATGAATTCCAAGCGAGAAATCTGGAGAAAAATTAAAGATACAAATCAGTATCTCGAAAAAATCCACAAGGAATGGGAAAAAACTTATCTGGTGCAGTTGAGAGACAGGTGCGAATCAAACATGATTGAAAGCTCAGGAAGCAGAAAATTTCCTCGAATCGGTGAAATAGTTCTGCTGAGTGATGAAATTATGCCAAGAGGCAGTTGGCAAATCGCCAAAATACTGGAGGTATCAGAGAGAGCCGCGAAATTGCTTTCGCCGTCTCATAGAGTCATATCTCGCCCCTTAAACAAAATCATCCCACTAGAAGTGTTCAGCAATTACGACACTAATAATTCGCTCGAAGAAAATGATGTAAATCTTAACAAATTGAGATTTCAGCCACCGCGAGCCTGCAAAAAGCTGGTGGACTACGCCGCTGGCCCGCAGACCGAAAACTCAGAGGATAAAGAGGTCTGAGTTACCGATTCCCATTGAAAAATGGTTGATAAGGACAACAAAATTTCTTCTCTCCTGTTACAAAATCATTGATGTTAAATGTATCATAAACCTGTATAATTTACATTCAAGAAAATGAAACGGAACGTGTCATTCACGGCGAAAGAAGTTGTAAAATTGATACAACACTATTAAAAGCATTAAACAAGATCAATAAATTAAAGCAATTTTCCCCTGTCCAGTATGGAAACCAAATGTCCCTTACATTGTAGATGGACGAAGACAACTTCGTCACAGAAACTCAGCTTCTCAAGGAGGCAAATGATGACATGAAAACCCATACGAAGGCTCTGGAAAAGGAAAGGCACAAGAAGAGCAGTGAGAGAACAGACACACTCGTTCGCCAGCTGCAAGGGACGGTCATCAAGTTACTTCAAGACATTAGAGAAATCGAAAGAAAACAAGCAGACTTTGAACAAAAGACTGAAGAAAGATTTGAACTAATGAGAACTCAGTTCTCTTCTCCGAATAAAGAGTCTGATGAACTCCACAAACTGGAAGATAACCAGCGAGAAGAACAGATCGAGAAGTCAACTTGGGAAGAAGAATTGGAGCGGAAGAAAGAGGATAGAAGAAGAGAGCACAGGATTCCCCCGTCTTACGATCATCGCCGCGACAACAGAAGAGGATTCTACGGACGAGGAACTTTCCGAGGTCGCTCACAGCCCGTCAGAAGAGATGAAGAAAGAAAAGTCTGCCGCATCTGCCGAAGAGACCAACATGACGAAGTTATTTGCCCCTTATCATTGCCGGATCGTAGAGTCATAATTGAGAAGTTCAACATGTGCCATAAATGTCTGTCCCATAACAATGATAATCATCACTGTGTAAATATGGCTTTCTGTCCCCTTTGTGGGATCAAGGGCGGTCATCACGCGTCTCTTTGCAGTGATGGCCACACGCCACCTTAAATATTTTGACTCAAGTTAAAATGTAGTTTGCCCATATATATGTATATATATCTCAAACTTTCTCAAGTTTCTGATCTTCTTTATTTAGCACAGCATTCTTAAATGCTCGCTTATTTTAAAATTAAGCATTTCATGCTTCCGGCTTTTTAGCAATAATTTATGTTTTTTTTCTTGTGGGGGGAGTGACAACAAACTCAATGTTGTTAACTCGGATATTAGGAGACATTTCATTGTTCGTAATTTAGTATTTATGGAATAATTTATTGTTGGAATTTCGAAGTTGGTTTTATTGCAGTTGAAGTCCTTTCTTGTTTTTGTTTGTTTGTTCAAAAATAAATCGTTCAATCGATTCCGAGTCATTACACCTTACTTCAAAGAGGCTTGACCTCAATATACCTTACCACTGAACCACCACTAATCAAACTTTTCAGGAAGTAAGTTGTGTAAACAATTAGAGAATTTAGAATGTGATAATTTCTTTTAGTTAATTGAGAAAATTTGAAGCGTTTACTGGGATATTTTTTTGCAAAAGGTTCGCATGTGCTCGGTTATTAAAATCGTAACAGAATCTGCCTGTAGCATTCAGATAACTACTGAAAAAAGTAGTTGTTTGGTAATTATGTCGATGAATAATAAAAGATAAAGAAGTTAAATTTTAGTTTATATTAGTAAATCTTTAGATTTGTCTTGCACGGTAGTTCCTTTGATTTAAACCTAAAAACGCATAAGATTTTTAGCGCGTGGTGTTTTTTTGTAGTGTACAAACGCACGAGTTTGTTTATTAATTTTTTAATTACACTTTTTTATTATAAGTTTTTTTGAAATATATATTATTATTGATTGATGTTATTCTGCGCACAAACATTAGATAAATTGACACTTGATGAGTTTATAAGTCGCACAAGAATTCCAAATAAGCACTGACTTGAAACTAAAAAGCAGGCGAAATTGGTTATAAGCAAAAGGAGAAAATGTGAAAAAGGTGGAGCGAATCGACCATAGCGGTTCCGCTCAATTTTGGTAAAGCGCGAAGTAAAGTGTGATCCCCCTCCCATAGTGAAATTGCGCCGTACTGCTTTGCCGATATATCATACGAAAACTAGAGATAAAAACAACAAATAACCTCGCAAATCTGCTACTGCTTAGGCATCAAAGAATGATAAATTGTACGAAAAATTTGAGAAAAAACAACAAAAATCGCTAATAAACTCATCAAGTGTCAATTTATCTAATGTTTATGCGCAGAATAACATCAATAATAATATATTTTTCAAATAGCTTATAATAAAAAATTGTAATTAAAAAAATAATAAACAAACTCGTGCGTTCAATAATAATAGTAAATAAACAGGATATTAAATTTTTATTATTAGATTACGAAAAGGCAATAAATACGGTAGGTTCTTTCGAGCACTATTTCAATTTGGAAAGGTAGACAGGATATGAAATCCTTTCTTTTCCTACTTTGACATACTATTTCACTTTCTCTCTTCATGTCATCGCATAGTTCCCGGATCAATCCATTCTGCCGCGCAAGAGGTTTGAGAGCGATAATCGCATCTCTATTTTTTCAGTTATAATAACACTGATACGATGATCCCATTCATTGAATGATAGAGGGATGTAGAAAACAAATCATGCGAACTCTAATCTCACCATTGAGTAGATTAAAGGCGCGGCTGATCTATTTGAATTGAACCAAGTTTATTAGTAAACGTTTTCTTTCTGTAACACGTAGATACGGGAATCTACAAAAGAACGTGATGTGAAAGATGCTTCTCGAAGTGTTTGATCTCCGCTACAGAACAAGTTCGACCATTATAATAAAAGGAGAAATAAAGAGTGGAGCTGGAGAAACAGCCGCTCTTTGTGCGGCCAGTCTGAAAATCAAACCCATGATAGCTGATGGCTAATGGTATAGTGCACTAGCAATCATGAGCAATAACTACAGGTCTTAACTACAGGTTGCACCAAAAGTCCAGGTGGACTACTTTGTCACTTTGTATCTTTTTTGTTTGGTGTAGCGGTGTAGTATGCTAGTAAATGTATAAAGCGTTTTAGTAGCGGTGTAGTAGCGGTGTATACGTAGCGGTGTAGTAGCGATAAAGCAGTATGTATAAAGCGGTGTAGTATGCAAAAAACACTTTTGACAAAAATTGGAACACTCTAAAGTCAATAAGAAGCAGTATGAGCTAGTTTCATTAGAAAATACTGAGAACAAAATGTTGTTTCCTCGTTCGTATTTATCAAACAAAAAAAATAATAATGGGAATTAGAGCAGTTGAAGAAGTGGAGATAGAGAAAAAAAGAAAGGCGTTCAGGTTGAAAAATGAGAAGTGGAAACGGAAGATGCAAGATATTATGCAAGCAAAATAGTTAGAGAAGAGTAGAGAAGAAAGCGGCGAATTTCTCCTTGAAGGTCAAGGCTCAATGCTCGCTATGCTTCTTCGATAAGTGTGAGGTGCGGCTCTATTTCTGCGGGTGGTCAACGAACTGTGAACTCTTCAATCACTACGCCATTTATTTTTTTCTACTATTCTCAAATCCTTTCTCACATGTTTTCATTTTCTCCTTCTCTTCTTCTTTCTCATTCTCACTTTAAGCGTTCCCTAATCTCGCGCGTTTCGAGTTAAAATACTGCTGTTCGCATTAAAAAATTTTCGAGCCTTTACTGCAATTCTCTTCCGCAATGTATTAAAAAATTCTCTTAAGATTGAAAACTTTTCAAAACAAAGTTATCTTTCAGATCAGTTTTATCTTCGCGAAGAGTGAAGAAGGACATTTTTTGTACCTCAGTACAACACGTTTCAGAAGCTAATTCTCCGCTGCGTAACTTTCGTCTATCGCTCCTGATCGTTCGCTATTTGGAAACTCTCTGACTCTCCTTCTGTTTGATTGAATACACTTTTGTCAGTCGACTCTGCTTCATGAAACTCTCGTTGAAAAATTAAAAAAGTCTTTCGTTTGACTATGAATTATTTGCCAATTATGATTTATTTTAATGTGAGTGAGGAAAAATGCAGGCAGCAACGGGGGCTAGCAGAAAATTTATAGAGGGATGAAAGAGAATCATTTAGAGAAATTGCGAGAAAAAAGAGAGAGAGAGAGTAGCGGAATACAGTAAGAAAAGAGATACCGCCCCCCTTGCGGTTACCAACATCTTCTAAAAAGAACTCTACCGCCCCCCTTGCGGTTACCAACATCTTCTAATCAGGGAAACTGATCCAGAAAGGACTATGTTATAGATCTTTATTTTCAACTTCCAATAAATCTAGTTCAGTATTCTCTGTTTCTTATTTCAATGCACGTTCCCTCAAAAACAAAATTGATCTACTTTACCATTATTTGTCATCAACACAACCAGATTTTCTATTATGTAGTGAGACTTGGTTAAATAAAAACATAGTAGATGCCTCATTGACAGCTAATCTGCCTTATTGTGTGCTCCGCTGTGATAGAACTTCAAAAAGAGGTGGTGGTGTCTGTGCTTTTCTCCGTAATCATTTAATATACTCTGTTGTAACTCTCAAGACTAAAATATCAGCTGATGTCTTAGCTTTCATTCATTCATTCATTCATTCATTCATTCATTCATTCTTTATTCCAAGCATGTAGGTATTTAAGACAAAAGCAAATTACATATAAACAGAGGTATGCATGGACTACATTACACATAAAGCTTAGTGGCGGTGTGTAAAGGGGAAAAAAGGGGGGCTGTGATAATGATGAAAAATAACAAGTCTTAATTAAGTATCAGAAACAAGACTAACTGGCACAATCACATTTACAGGCAACGAAAGAAGTTGCTTTCTAAATTTAAGGCTACTAGCTTCGTTGATAACATCAAATGGAAGAGAGTTCCAAACAGACATTTGACGGGAAACACATGTCGATAAAGAGGTCTTATTGATGCGGTGAGGAGGAATAAGTCTTAGAGGATGCGAATGCCGAGTGAAACGCTGAACAGCCGAGATTTCGTATAAATGATCAGTGTCTATGTCTAAGCTGTTATGTAAACATTTATGAATAAAAAGTAGATCAGAGATAGCGCGACGGTACTCGAGGCTCTGAAGGCCTAGCATTGAAAGCCTCAAAAAATTGAAAGCCTTTCGATCTCTTATGCAACTTATCACTCTCCAGAACACGTTTCATTATATGCTATCGACCGCCAAACACTACTGTGCATCAGAATAATGCCTTTTTCGATGTTCTTACTCAACTGTTAGCGGTACCTCAACAATCTGTACTTTTTGGTGATTTCAACTTAGAAATTGATGTTGACAAAAAATGTTCTTCAACTGAGCCTCTTATCGACTTGTGTACAGACTTTTCTCTTCATCAATTTGTAACTGAGCCTACACATGGTAAGAAAATAATAGATCATGTTCTTGCTAAAGCTGACTGTATCTCTAATTGTAAAGTTTGTCCTCCGTTCTCTAACTCTGATCAAAATTCGATTACTTTTTCTGTATTTTTACTTTCGAACCCACAACCTGTTGTAGAAGTTTTTGATTTCAACCGGGCCAGTTATGCAGATATCAATAAGCTATTATCAAATATGGACTGGACACTTGTTTTCGATGATTTCATTTCTGTAGATGACCTAGTTGATCGATTGAATGTTATTGCGAAGTCTTTAATTGAGAAATTTATCCCTAGAAAACGTAGGAAAGCTGCTTTTGAAACTTATCCTGAGCACATCCGTAACCTCTTCGAGCATAAATTAGCCCTTTTCTCTAAAATTCATGTTCCCACTGTTCTAGAATTATTCAAACGCACTTCTCGAAAACTTGACAAGGAAATCAAGAAGTTCGAAATAAATCGACAGAAGGCTTTCTTCTCCGATCCTAGAAAGTTCTATCAATACGTAGGAAATCGTCTAAAATCCCATTCTTCGATTCCATCTTTCACAGATTTAGTTGGTTCTTTTGTTCACACGGATGAAGCTAAAGCTCTATCCGATTTTTTCTGTTCCGCTTTCTCAATCGATGATGGTTTGATTCCGAATGTTGATAGAGTTATTGATCATTCCCTAACTGATATGCTTATTCTTCCCGGAGACGTCAAGTACTATTTAAAAAAGCTGTCTCCTTCTCTTACGCAGACATCTGACTCTATTCCTCAGAAATTTTACAAAGAATGCGCTTCGTCGCTTGCAGAACCACTAAGCTATATTTTCAATTTCTCTCTTAAACTTGGCCATTTTCCTTCTCTTTGGAAAATATCTTACATCACTCCTATTCCAAAAAAATCTCCACCCTTGAATGTAGACAACTTTCGACCTATCGCAATCACGCCCACACCTTCTAAAGTTTTCGAACGCATAGTTCGTGATAGGATAACAAAGTGGATGGACATGCATTCTATATTTTCTGAAGAGCAACATGGTTTCGTTCCAAGAAGATCAGTTCAATCTCAGCTTCTTTCGGTAACTAATAGTTGGACGAGAGCCCTCGACCAAAGTAAATCTGTCGATTGTCTCTATTATGACTTGACTAAGGCTTTTGATGTTGTCTCGCATTGTAAACTTCTCCACAAACTAGAAAGTTTAGGCATTCGTGGAAATCTTTTGAGATGGACTAGAAGTTTTCTAACAAGACGTTGTTTCAGTGTTAAGGTCAACCGAACATTTAGTGACACTAGATAAATATTATCTGGAGTCCCACAGGGAGCGGTTTTAGGGCCGCTATTCTTCTTGATCTATATCAACGATTTGCCTCGAATTTTTTCCAACTTACCCTCAGTTAGTATTCAGCTGTTCGCTGATGACATTAAGTTGTATATTTCTTATGATGAACTAGGTGCTCAAATCGCTAAATCCCAACTCTGTTTAGCAATAAATCAATTCGATAGGTATTGCGATACATGGCAGTTGGCAATAGCTGAAAAGAAATGCAATGTTCTATATTTAGGTAATAAAAACCCATGCTCAACCTATTATGTAAGTCCAAATACTCTTTTCACGAAATCAACCTCTGTTAGAGATTTAGGTATTTTAATAGATGATTCCCTGTCTTTCAAATCACAATATGAGCTTTCGTGTCGGAAGGCATTACAAACAGTTTATGCCTTATTCAGAATTATTTCATGTATCACACCAGATATATATGTAAGATGTTACAAATCATATGTTCTACCGATTTGTGAATTTTCTTCATCGGTTTGGTCTCCTCATTTGAAAAATGATATTAGGAAAATAGAGAAGGTCCAGCATATATTTACTAAACTTCTCTATTTTAGATGTAATTTAAACTGCTCTCCTAATATTAGTTATGAGAATCGTTTGAATACTTTAAATTTGACATCTCTATATTGTAGGAGAATGATTAATGATCTCACTTACGCTTTCAAAATAATCCGAGGTGAAGTTGATCTTAAAGTTAGTACCTTTTATGTGTTCAAACCGTGTAATGGTAGAACATCCGCCTTTAATTTCCACATACCTTTCACAAATAAGAGGTTAACTTTCAATTGTTTCGGAGTAAGAACGTCTAGGTGGATGATTAATTTACCTGCTCAAGTTATGACTTCTCCTAACTCTAATGTGTTCAAAAAGAGGCTCAAGATGCTAAATGTTCTTGAAATTCTCGATCTGCACTTACCTAATCTCTGAGTTGTTCCCTTTTTTTGTTTTCTCTCTCCTTTCTTATTCTAGAAAATCATTGTTCAGATGTTATTGTCAAGAACAACGCTCACTATTGTATGAGTTATCTTATGTTTTGTCACATCAGTATTGATGTATGAATAAATAAAATTTTAAAAAAATAGATAGTGGAGAGGACTGGGAGCAACAAAAAAAAATTATGAGGAAGACTTTGACTGGTTAATAGAAGATTGGAAGAACTAAAGATATCGGAAAGCACTAATGGGCTTATATTATATTTTTTTAGTGAAACGGTGTTTGATCTATGCTCGAGAGCCTCTTTTTTGCTTATAAAAACGTCATACAGTGAGAGGGAGTTGAAGAAAGGATATAAGATAATAGAACCAGACAAAGAGAAAGAGAGAGAGAGAGAAAGTGAGACAAAGAGAGAGAGAGAGAGAGAGAGAGAGAGAGAGAGAGAGAGAAAGTGATGGAAAGAGAAAGAGTGCGAGATAGAGAAAGTGAGAGAAAGAGAGAGAGAGAGTGAGATAGAGAGAGTGATAGAAAGAGAGAGATGAGAGAGAGAAAGGGAGAGAGAGAAAGTGATAGAGAGAGAGATGAGAGATGAAAGTGAGAGAAAGAGAGAGAGAGAGAGTGATAGAGAGAGAAAGTGAAAGAAAGAGAGATAGAATGAGATAGAGAAAGTGAGAGTAAGAGAGAGAGAGAGTGAGATAGAGAGAGTGATAGAAAGAGAGAGATGAGATAGAGAAAAGGAGAGAGAGAAAGTGATAGAGAGATATGAGAGATGAAAGTGAGAGAAAGAGAGAGAGAGTGAGAGAGAGAAAGTGAAAGAAAGAGAGATAGAATGAGATAGAGAAAGTGAGAGTAAGAGAGAGAAAAACTATGCGGAACTGGCGTGCACTGTTGGCAGTCAAGAGGACATCGCGAAATTTTTCGCGCAAGAGAAAGAACGTCGAGAGAGTTATAAACATAGAGAAATAAGAGAAAATATTATGCAAGGGAAAGCAGAGATAATGAGAGAAACATATGAAAAGTTAGAAAGAAAGAAAGAGAGAGAATTGATCTAAAAACAGACTGAAGTCAAAACAACACAGACTACCAAAATAGTCATGACTCATGATAGAGTATGAAGTAGCTTGGGAATATTGCGGGCATAAAAAGTCCGTGTTTTTTGCGAAACTCAAAAAATCAGTTGTCTCTGTCTATGAGAGTGCTTGTAATACAAGATAAGAGGAAAAAGCAACAAAAGTGGTTCACAACTAACTAAAGATGTAACCAAAACTTATCATTTCATTCATTATGCAGAAATCTTATTAAGCAAGATTATTATTTCAAAAAAAGTAGCTTGCTAAAGACTCGAGCTATTTTTTTAATTTCAACACTACATTGGCAAACAGTAGCGCTTAAAGGGTACGCACTGTACATACTAAACTATAATATCATTGTTATTCGAATTTTCTTACGTTAACACTAAAACGGTTGAGAGAAGAGGTTGTTTTCAAAAACTTCTTGCTTTCAAGTTTTGCTTTTTGCTTATACCTCAATGGGAAAAAAGTACGTAGAGTTTTAATTGAATAAGAAAGCTGTAGGTTTACTACAGGGTGGTTCATAAATAGTGTTACAAATGTTTGAGAACATTTCCTGAGGAAGTGACCGCACGTAGCGGTCACTTTTCTTGTTTTTTTCCGATTTCCCGTAATTTTTTATACGTGTCAAGTGAGTTTCGATTGAATCCATCGATGTTTAGGGTAATGACAGCGTCGAATCGCTTGCGAACTGCGATCATTCGCCTACACACTCTTGGCCACGCCCCTGCTCGCATTGCTGAAACGCTTCGCCTGCCTCGCATGACAGTGTATCGAGCGATCAAACGATTCGAGGAGCTTGGCACATCTTTGGACCGTCCAAGGCGAGGTCGTCCTCGCACTGCTCGCACGACACAACTCATCGAAACCGTTCGGAGTCGGATCAACCGAAATGCACGACGAAGCATCAGACAGATGGCGCAGCAGCTCCCGATGAGCCGAACTTCATTGGGACGAATAGTCACGGAGGAGCTGGGACTCAGGTCGTATCGTACACGGAAGGCCGCTTTTCTGTCGGCTCGCAACAAGTCGGAAAGAGTCAAAAGATGTCGCGACCTTCTTCGTCGTACGCAACAAGGCGAACATTTCAATATGGTGTTCTCTGACGAAAAGCTGTTCACCGTGGAAGAAGTCCACAACTCCCAAAACGTCAGAGTGCTTGCGAAGGACGCAGAGCAAGCCGATAGCAAGGGTAGAACGGTCCAACGCAGTGCACATCCAACTCAAGTCATGGTCTGGGCGGGGATCTGCGCAACAGGAAAAACACCGCTTGTTTTCGTCGAGAAAGGCGTCAAGATCGACACGGAATACTATCTGAAACATGTTCTGCAAGACGTGCTCCATCCATGGTCTCAATCGCATTTCAATCAGAGGACATGGACCTTTCAACAAGACTCAGCACCAGCCCACAAAGCTAAAAAGGTTCAAACGTGGTGCAAGGAAAATTTTCCCGGCTTCATCACAACAGCAGAATGGCCGGCCTCATCACCCGACCTGAACCCGCTCGATTATTCCGTTTGGGCCTACTTGGAGTCCAAGGTCAACTCTCGCTCCCACCCAAATATTGATTCCCTGAAGAATGCCCTTCAGGCAGAATGGGACAACATCGGAGTCGAATACCTTCGTACAGTGGTGGAGGCGTTCCCAAAGAGACTTCGAGCTGTAGTTCGGGCAAAAGGAGATCGTTTGAGCTGAACTTTTGCGTGAATGTTGACATTTATGTTGTTGATAAAATATGTTAATTTGAGATGATTTTCTCTTTTTTGAAAAAAGGTATAACAATTCCAATTTGTAACACTATTTATGGACCACCCTGTATAAGGGATCCTACACTCATTGCGACTGATTCCTTTACCAGCAATAAATAATATGTATAACACGTCTTTGTGAAATCTGAATTGATCTCATCTCAACATTTTATAAGTTATGTGAGGGACATCGCACGATTCTATTGACTTATCTTACGAACCGGATCATTCTAAATTCAGTCACAACTAAATTTCAAGCTAAACTGTGTTGGAGTCGTTATTGTTTTAGTTTCAACGACTAATGGACGACTAGTCTAGCTGCGCTTCAATTTTTTTCATGTTAAAGTTATCAAGCTTTCCTTACAAATGATTATGCATTTGAAGGGGGAGAATATCTAAAATCTACAATTCTTAGTATTTTTGTGAGCTTCATTCCATTGTTTTTCTCATTTTTTTCATCATTTTCCAACTAAAAAGTTCTGCCTAATTTTTATATGATTTATATGTGCTTTTCATCTTTCCCTTTCTTCTCTTTCTCTTTCTTTCTTTCCTTTGCTCTATTTCTCTATCTATTCCTCTCTATCCCTACCAGTGTTTCTCTTTCTCTCGTTTTTTTTCTCTCTCTCCGTTCGAATATTCCTAAGAACTATGTGCACCATTAACTGGGCCACATTTGCGTTTGTGTAAATACATTCTCGTGCAGTTCGTACTCCATTATGTTTTCCCGGCTTCTGAAAAGAATAAACATCATCAGAGGTAACTGTATTGCATATGCTACCGATTCCAATGAATACTGAACTCTCAATTTCTCTAGCTTCGACAGGAGTGAGTATTTCCTCTATGATTTGCTCTAATTTCTGCTTTTCCAAAAATTGACTTCTATCAGTTCTTTCAACTTCTGACACAAAAAATTATGGAAAAATCTTGATAAACATCAAAATCGGTCCTATTCTCTTACCCAACCAGTTCCGATAGAAACTGAATTTAATTGATTTTCCTCGGAAATGAACGCCGATGTTGTATAATATGTCGAGAGATGGATACAAAACAGGTCAGTTTAACGAGATTTCAACGAAGAGGTGCATTAAAAAAAGATCAAAAAAGAAGCGGTTTAGTGGTACAGCATGACACCCGTACCGAGAACTGATCATTCAACTCATTTTGTAAAAATTTTATAATAAAAAATTTTAATAAACTTTTCGTAGATATACACATATTGCCTCATTAGTCCTTGGATAATCTTATCAGAAAAAAAGGCTTTTTGCAAACACGCTCTATTGTAGTCTTTCCATTTTTCTTCCTATTTTAGCATTAGATCTTGTCTTCTTAATGTTCGACCTCCTCCTCGCTCTATCTTTTGTCTTGTTTTTGCTTTTGCTGCATATCTTTTCTTTTATTCTCGCGGAAACGTATTCTATCTTGAATACCATTCAAATCTTTTACACAAGTGACCTTGACTTATCTTTTGTGTCCTTTCTAATCCCTAATAATTTCTGCTTCAAGACCGCATTCATGGCATAACCTATTCCAGTTTACATAAGTCCTAAAAAGTCAAATTGTGTGGCTTCTTTTCGTTCCTTCTATTACTTCTACTCTGACTGTTTTCTCAATTGGTTGTCCTTCGAGTCCTGATGGGAAACCTATAATCTCTTTTTATGCAGTAAACGCGATGATTCGAATGTTTTTTTTTGTTCCTGACATGTATTATATTACACGAACAGCTCAGTCAATCAATTATTTCAAAAGGTTGACATTTAATCGTATTGTAATGTATTTATCTCACACAAAACTTCAGTCTCTCGTCAAAACGTGCTCAACGTTTTTAATGCTGCCTTGTGCGGAAGTATATTATCTAGTAAAACCTTTCTTTCTCGCACTCAATGTCCCTCTCTCACCCGCAATGTATCTTTTTCATCTATAAAATCATTGCTTCTCCATCTCTTTCGCTCCATTTAAATTGCTTTCGACAGCTCTGAACTCTGATCTCAGCTTCTAGCAAACTCACAAAATCGGCCAGTTCCCTGTGAAAATCCCGGAGAGTTCGCGCTGATTTGAGGTTGAAAAACTGTTAAACTGAACAGTATTATTGAACCTGAGTGACTTCTTTGGAGGTCCGATGGGAAATAATGAATCGCATCATTCAGTCGATGGAATATATGAGAAATAGAAAGCAGAGTATGAGAGAGAGAGAGAGAGAGAGAGAGAGAGAGAGAGAGAGAGAGAGAGAGAAGAGAAAGAGAGAAAGTAGAAAGGGAGAATTTTTATAGAAAATTTTGTGAAAAGGGCAAAAAAAAAAAAAAAAGCGCAAACATGAAGGAAAAAAAGGATTTGTGTGGAAGACCGACTATATCAGACTGTTGTAAAATTATGTACATGAAAATTCAGATTATCAAATTGAGAGATGAAAAGAGGAGTTTAACAGTTGATGATATAGAGAGAGATTAGAAACTGATGAGAGAAAACGAGGGAATGAAATTGTGAGTGAGAGAGAAAGAGAGAGTCAGCGAGAGAGTAAGAGGAGATAGCAGCTACCCTGTTGATCTCGTTCTCTCCATGCTGTATGCATTGTTGCGCACAGTTCGACGAAATGGCTCAACATCAAAGGGCTGGTTTCACGTACGATTGTCAAGCTTTCTTATCTCTCTCTCTCTCTCTCTCTCTCTCTCTCTCTCTCTCTCTCTCTCTCTCTCTCTCTCTCTCTCTCTCTCTCTCTCTCTCTCTCTCTCTCTCTCTCTCTCTCTCTCTCTCTCTCTCTCTCTCTCTCTCTCGTCTTCCTACTCTACCCGTATTTCCCTCTCTCATCATTTGGTTTATTCTCTACAATTTCCCAACTCTCCTCTTTCCCTGTGCACTTTTACTTTTCTTGCTCATTTGACTGCTTCTAATTGCCATCTTACAACAATTTTTCTCTCTTTCTCTATTTCCCCCAAATTTCTTGTTCTACTATTCTTTTCTTTACACAAACCCTGCTTTACAATCTGATTTATCGTTACTGTGACCCTCTGCCCTATCTTGACTAGTCATTTCCTTCACCCCCTGCCCTATCTTGACTAGTCATTTCCTTCACCCTCTGCCCTATCTTGACTAGTCATTTCCTTCACCCTCTGCCCTATCTTGACTAGTCATTTCCTTCACCCTCTGCCCTATCTTGACTAGTCATTTCCTTCACCCTCTGCCCTATCTTGACTAGTCATTTCCTTCACCCTCTGCCCTATCTTGACTAGTCATTTCCTTCACCACATCGTCTGATTATTTATATCTTTCTTCATTTCTCAAAGTTTTCTTGCATTTTTCCTCTTTTTCATTTTGAGATTTCTTCTCTTTCTGTCCTTTTTTGTTTCTTTTTTCAAAACTTTTTTTCAGCTTTTTTCTTTACTTAAAATCCTTGAATTGCCACTTATCTGCTATCGTTCTTTCTCTGACCCTCACTGCTCTCCGCCCCTAAGAAAAACCATGGGTTAAGCTTTCCAAAGTAATACCAGAGTGACAACTTGCCCTTGTTGCCTCTGGATACCTTTTGAAGTATATTCAATTTTTCTCCTAAAAAATCTAAACTTTTCGAATTACTGTTAAATAGCCTCAGCGAAAACCAATCTACTGAAGGTTTTTGTATGAGGCGATCTTCAGCTTTCTCGGTTAACTTTCTTGATTGCGTTATACCATAGAAAACGTTTCTTTGTTTCAAATTTCCACTTCACGTTGTAACGCTATGTTATCAACGCCATAAGACATTGAGCGTTATTGGTTCGAACGACACATCTGATTATAGGATTGTATAAGAACGTAGGGTTTAGGCTGGAATGTCGTTCTTGGTGGGAAATACTGCCTCAAGGTGATCATATCCTACTAGAGAGCAAAATGCTCTAATTGGGGTGATATAAATGAAGAAAAAGACGGTAGTAGACAAATGGTACCTTTTTTGATGTTACTAAAAGTCTAGGAGAAAAAACTATTTCGTCAATACTTTGTTATGTAAACTTTGCGGATCGAATAAATTTACATATAGAATAAATGCCTACTTCTGAAATGATTTCCAAAGTTGAGCTTGGAATTTATTGCGCGTAAAGAAGGAGGAGCTTGAAAAATTACTAAGTAAAAAGTCGTAAAGCAGTTTTCAATTATAATGAGTGCTTGTAAATTCATTGATTCCCTTACTTAAGAGCTATCGAATAAATCTGCTTTCTTTCCCCTACCTCTTCAATTATTATTTCATGTATTTTGAAAGAGGTTTTTCTCGGAAAGTTTATTTATGGAAAAAAACTGGAAATTATAACTCTTGATCAGCTTTACTTTCCTTTCTCTCTTTCCTATAAAATTCTTCTTTCTTTTATTTCTTTGCATTCATAATTTCTCTCTATCTTCCATCACTTCAATCCCTATCCTCTTTTTTCTCGTCTCTTTCCGCTTCTCTCTCCTTTTTCTCTCTGTTTCACATTATTTCCGGAACACGTAGGTGATATAACGTGAGCAGGTAGGCGTGTTCAAGCACTCCAAACCTGTTCTACCCAGGGCGATCATTGAGGAGATTGATTCGTAACAGATACCGAGCTTCTGCTTCTCTTTTTTGCCTTCCTCTCTTGATGGCGAGGAGTTGTTTGTTCATTTGCTTGAGTGGAACCGCCCCCAATCTTGTCGCGATCCCTATTTAGTTGAAACTTGAAGGCTTCGTTTGTGCTAGATTCTGGAAAGTATAGTCTCGATATTTAGAGGAAGCTTCTCGTTTTATGAAATCTTGGCAACCACCTGTGAATCGCTCTAAGAACTGGAACTTGGTTGATTTTCATTTAATTTCTCTATAACAGCTTACATGAATATTAATAATTCAATTCGAGGTCCGAGTCGAAAAAAGTTACTCATATTATATCGTATCGCGTGCGTTTCTGTTAACTCCGTATTAAATTTGAAATCTACAATTATGTTAGTAAGCCTTGATGTGCTTGACTTGCTGGAATAGATTGACTAGACTCATAGAGAGAGGTGCTGTTAGGATCGAGATATTCTGTGAAAAGTCGACCCGTAATTACACTTCATTCACCAACTTCAGTTTTAGATTTCTTCTCGTCTGTTGTAACCAGGAACATATCAAGTGCCTCAGAACTCTCCTCATCAATCTAGCAAGCCCCTACACTCCTTTTCTCAAAGATGCTTTTCCATTGCCTGACCGCCTTCCTTCTAAGCAGTGTCTTCGCAACAGGTTGAGGGCATTTCTTCATTCAGATTAGTCATAACTATATAGGATTCTGAAGTAGGTTTGAACACAGAACCATCTCGGGAAAACCGACCCAGTTCCTTGGTGTTCAGGATATTTCATTCAGGGAATGACCGAGAACGAATAAATGAAGAGACAAGACTGAAGTGTTTAGGTGATTGTTACAAGACTTGAGATGGAAACGTTACAAATTGTTTGTAAGAAAGAAATGAACTCCTCCTGTGCATGATAATCAAATACTTACTCTTCTCTGACAAGGAAAATGCTTGAAGTGTTAAGAAGAGAAAGAATAGTCATAGTCATTCTTTCTTTTTTTCTGCATATGTCGTGATATAGTGATTGGATGGTTATCACATATATAAGAGAAAAAAAATATGAATAAGAGAAAAAAAGAACAGGAAAGTTCACAAGCGGTGTAGCTTCCATATTGAAAGGATGATATCGTGAGGAAGTAGAAGAATGACATGCCTCGACAATAGGAGAAGGCAACGAGTACCACACATCGATGCATCGAGTAAAACAAGTACCAAGTTTATTGGAACTTATGAAAGGAAGCGAAGTTCTTAGATAATTAGAACTTCGATGCTGATCGGGATTTTGTGAGACCTTGAGTACGTGATGATAGTCTATTGTAGAGTTGCCTTGAACCATCTTATGTAACAAACCTAGATCGAGAATGTTTAGGCGGTATTATAGAGTAGCAAGTGACAGAGGTTTCAATCGCGGGAGTTTCTGAGCGAAAATGAATAATTTTTTCTCTATTCAATGAACAGGAAGATGACAATTTGTCGAGGGGTAGTTTACAGAACAGAAGGAATTGAAAGAGCTTTGTAAAATCCTCCAAGAAAAACTATTATTGATATGTGAGCGTAGAAAATAGTTCGATCTTTTCAGACACTTTATTTGGTAGTCAGGAAAATGGAGTTTAAAGTGAAACCTTCCCAGGTGTTGCTGGTGAAAGAAAGAAGCGATAAAACATTATTGCTTGCTTATGCGATAAAGTATTATATATTTGTTTTTATTTATTTATTTTAGGATATTATATATTTGTTTTAGGAGATTCGTTTTGAAGGTGTTCGCTCCTTCTAAAACTTGTGTTTAATTTTGTTGGAAGTCTTTCACTCTAGAGATTTTGAACTACTTATGACGAATGGAGGTGGAAATTTAAGTTGCTTTTTTCAATGAGGAAAGTTTGAGTTTGATTTAGCTGATGAAAAGTTAACTGATTTATAACGGAAGCAGACTTTTAAAGTTTTGCCGTAAAGATTTTTGGATTTGGAAACAGCTCTAGTTATTATATATTGAGTAGAATCTTCAGACAGATTAAATGTGATGATGGAGAAGCCCGCCGTTTTGATAACAGTTTTCTTTTAACGACTCAAATTAGGCAAGAAGGCATTTTGAGGTTGATGAAGATAAGCAGCCTTTAGCTCAGAATGCGTTTCTTCCATCATTAGACTGTCTGGAGTAATCCGCTAGCTTGATCTTCCTGTGAGAGAGGTATGTATTCTCGAACGAGCATTAGTGGGCGTATGTGAGTTTCAAATACTTAACATTATATTTGTTTTAGGCGACTTTTGGAATTTTTTCTCAATGCTCTCCGATAAACGTTATTAGCTCATCCGTTCGGCCGATAAAAGTATCTCTGAAAATGAATAAATCTTCGACTACAAAATGCTCGTTTAATTTGAAGTATATAACAAAAACCGGTATTTCTCGCAAGTTGTATTCTGTCGAACCCGTTTAACGTTCCAGAAGAATGGTGTAGTTATTCTACTTTTTTGTTTAAAAATACCCATTTCTCTTTTGGGCTTGAAGCAAACTTAACCAAAAAAATTTTCTCTAACATTAAATTTTTTATCAATTGAAGATGTCATTGATTCAATAATTTATTAGATCTGAAGTAGAAAGCGAACATCGTGACTTTTTACCTTGATGAAAACTTGCTTTGTGTTGGGAATAACTAAGAATTTTGGTGTGATTAGCACAAAATTTCACTTCGTATGTGTTCGATAAGCATCAAAAAACAGGAGTTTGAGTTTTACGGGGTTTTCCCTCGTCTGTATGCCGTGACCTAAAAAGGGTAAAGCTGGCTTATCGAGAGAGGCCCCCGTACCCGGCACTTCTTCGTGGATATACTCTTTAATACTTCCCAGCTTTTAAAGCTATCGTGTATAAATCTCTTCATCTTTAGGATAAGATGAAATTATCTTTTTAGCTTGCGGTTTTGGTTTTTTTTTCTAAAGGAAAGGACAAAATAGTCACTGTTGAGCTAACTTTTGGAAAAAAAGTTTTCCAGTTGGTTTTATACATGATAGATTCGAATATTCTTAGCCACACAAAAATACTTAAGGTACTATAAGAAATTCATTAAAAAAGGCACGGTAAAACAATAGATACTACTGTACACAAAGGAAATACTGGTTTACTTTTAGTTAGTACACAAAACTAGCTCTTTCGCTTATTAGTTACTAGTTTTTTTTTTTCAAATTTAGCTCTTGCTTGGCGCTTTCTAAAATTTTCCTGGTGTTTTTTTTCTTCCAATTTTAGTATCTTTTTTTCGGGACCTGTGTCTTTGTGACATCTGTTACGTGTTCGAAACTATTCATTTAATAACTCATTAGTTTATTGATTGTTTCATTTAATCATTTTATTATTCATTCATTTGTAAATTCATTCATCTCCAATATTTAGTATCAGGAGCACAATCACAGCTTTCATAAACTCTATTTTTTGAACGAGAAGATCCTGGATTAGTTGAAAAAAAGGTTCTGGGCCGTTGAGATTGAATACAGATTATTTTTAAATCACCGAGTATAATCCCTTGAGATTAAGAGCACAAATGTTCATGTTACACACGTTATCAATATTGTAAATGCTTCAATCTCTTTGTGACTGTTCCGTGTCAGGAGGAGCTCTCATCTGTGAGATCTTTTCCATCCTTCCTATGTATTTATATGTGAATAGTAAGGGAAAGATGCAAACAACAATGAATAAAGTCACGCTGAGAGTAATCAAGCCGATTCAGACACAGAGTATGACACTGAGAGATAGGGAAGGACAGAGGAAAAAAGAGGGAAAACTTACAACAGCGAGAAAAAAAGAAAGAGAAAGAAAGGGAGAGAAAAAGAGTGAGAGAGATAGAGAAAGAGAAAGCACGGGGAAAATACAGGAGACAGCGCGTTTTGGCCGATAGCATGTGAAGTGGACATAAGGCATTTGAGCAGGCAGTTCCGGCTAAATTTAATGTTGCAAAGCGTCATGCATATTGTTTCTTTCTTTAACAGAAGCGTAAAACTCACAAATATTAAGTGTTTGTGTTTTGGCTGGCATGTATATATAACACACTGAGACAGAGATACAGGAATTGTCCTGCCGCGACATTAATCTCTCGAAAAAAGTTGAGCGATCGTGCGATGTATCTGTAAAGATGACATCATTGCTCGATGAATTAGATCATCGAGTCAGTGTTAATACAACTGAAATTTTTCACGATGAGATCATGGCTCTCGCACTTTGTAGGCAAAAAAATGTTGGATCAGTGAGGTATGAGATGATCTTGCGAGAGCACGCGAAATCACATCTTAAAGTACGAGAAAATGAGATTTCACATGTCGTCTTGCTCTCCAAATGAATCTTAAAATACTAACTAATCGCAATATAATTTGTTTCCGTACTTAAAAATCATTTCACTTTTTTTGTTGAACATTTCATTAAAATTTTTGTTTTTTTTGTTGTATTCTCGACACTTCGTACCGCGACATTTCGTACCCCGAAACTTTGTACCCAACATTTTTTCTTCTTGTTACCACTTTTTTCTTCCAACATTTTTCAAAATTTTCGCCTAATTTGAATTACATGAGGTCATCGCACCGATGATCTCATCGTTCAGAGATTAATGTCGCGGCTGGATTACGAAAAGAATAGACGGTGGATGTAGTTGGACAGAGTCCTGGATAATAAAAATGAATTGAAAAGAGCATCGAACAGTAAAGATAATTCAGAAGCTAAAAAAATATTCAGAAAACCTTTTGAGAATCGAACGATTTTTGTAGAATGAATGAAAACAGTTGATATACAGAATGCGAAGAAAATTCGGATGGACAGTATTTTTCGATAAAAACTTGACGCATTGAGCAAATCAAACAAAATATTCACCAAAGTTTATTCAAATATTTTATAATTGAACTGCACTTCCAAATCTCGAAGAGTCCTCTATTTTCACGCGATGTTTGTGGAAGTTACGCACCGCGGTAAACAGGTAAGAAACGTAAAAATCATCTGACGCCTTTTCGAGGGCGTGCTTCAGACTCTCCAAATTCTTGTGTGAGTACAGAGGCCATTCGATGGAAGTGATCATGGAGGGAAAACTGCCGCGACATTAATCTCTGAACGATGAGATCATCGGTGCGATGACCTCATGTCATTCAAATTAGGCGAAAATTTTGAAAAATGTTGGAAGAAAAAAGTGGTAACAAGAAGAAAAAATGTTGGGTACAAAGTTTCGGGGTACGAAATGTCGCGGTACGAAGTGTCGAGAATACAACAAAAAAAACAAAAATTTTAATGAAATGTTCAACAAAAAAAGTGAAATGATTTTTGAGTACGGAAACAAATTAGATTGCGATTAGTTAGTATTTTAAGATTCATTTGGAGAGCAAGACGAGATGTGAAATCTCATTTTCTCGTACTTTAAGATGCTATTTCGCGTGCTCTCGCAAGATCATCTCATACCTCACTGATCCAACATTTTTGGGCCAATAAGGTGCGAGAGCCATGATCTCATCTTGAAATATTTCAGTTGCATTAACACTGACTCGATGATCTCATTCATCGAGCAATGATGTCATCTTCACAGATACATCGTCGATCGCTCAACTTTTTTCTAGAGATTAATGTCGTGGCTGATCTTGCACCAAACTTGCACCATTTTAGTCTTGCGGGTGAGCGCAGAGTCCTGCTGGAACGTCCAGTTGAGTCCCGCGAAATGATTCTGGCTCGAGAGAAGCACTTCCTTAACGAGAATGTCGTTCAGGTAGTAACGGGCATTCACTTTTACTCTCCACGAAAAATAACACTGTCATGCCGGTCGCGGTCATATCGGTCCAGACCATGACAGAAGCGGGATGGCCTCTTTTCGAAACGTGGCGGCTACTTTTATCAACTTTCTTGACCGATTTGGACCAAATTCTTTAGTTCTGGTGGTCAAAGGATTGCTTAATTTCCAAAAAATTCTCATCGATGAAGAGAATATCTAAAGTGTCCACTGGCTAGAACCGCTTAATCAGTTGATGACATATTTGAAGACGAGTCGCCTTCATCTGGTCCGTCAATGCGTGAATCTTCTGCGTAGCGAAGTCTCATGCGGAATCTGATGATCTTCCGTTCCGAAATACCCAGAATATTCAGCTCTTTAGCGACTTTTCTGAGACTCCGGTTGGAGTCATAACAAATCTTGTCTCGGATGCTTTTCACGGTAAAAGGGAGGACGCGGTCGCTGGTCTACCGCTCCCGGGAAGGTACCAGTCTTAGGAAAGCGAATTATTGTGCTTTCAATGGTACTGCTGAAGAATACAATGTTTCTGGCGACGTGATTTTGAGCATGTCCGAACTGGCTCAAGCGCAAAATGTAGCATCGGGCCATATTAGAGATCATTACGGGAGAATTCTCTCATTCGTCTCCCTCCGTGCACGGTTGCTCCTCGCACCGTCTCTTACCTCGTCTGTGAGAGTCCTTTCCCGAGAAGAATTGGCGCTCCGGGATCGTAGCGCCATCATGAGCGACAGAAGAATGAGATGGAGGGACGACTTTGTCAAAGCCGTTGGTCCCCAATTCCTAAGGAAGGCAGAGAACGCTGAGGAGTGGAGTCGTCACATGTCGCAACAGATCCCATAATCGATGATGTTATATTACCGATGTGGCTTGCTGATCTTGATAAAGCGTTTAAATTGAAATTGAATTGAAATTACGGGAGAACGGAAAGAATTATCATTGTGAATTTTTCCTTGCAAGGATATATTTGCAAAATATGAATAAGATATGAGCAAAAAACTACACACCCGCTAAAAAAATACAAATTGACAAAGTTTTCCACCTGAACTTTCTACGCACCCTGTATCACCCATGTTTTCCGTTTTGATAAAGATTACCTAATCCTATACATATTATGATTACTGTTATTATAAATTTAAAAGTTCCAATATGTTAAACACTTTTATTGAAAAAAAATTATATATAAATGCATGTTGTACCAAAATTATTGAACCTTGTGATAGAAACCTTTCAAAATTATAGTATGTATATTGTTTGCAGTAATTGGTCAGTCTCTATCTATTGACGGGCCAGTCCAGACTGTAACGAAAGATGAATCTATTCCGCCTGGAGCAGGTTGAAATGTTACGCTTAGCTACATTTTATGAAGTCAGCACTACGTCGATGGTTTAAAATACAAAATTCAATTCACTATAGTGAGATTCGGTTCTTCGCCAGCATGCACTCAAAAAATACATACATTCAAATAGAAGGTTGAGGAATGGGAAACTGGTTCCGAACGATGGCATTTTGAAAGGATTTCTCAAGAGAAATGAACTGCTTTACAGCTGTAAAAGCTCTGCTAAGCTTTGATTCAATTCAACTTCTAAAACGATACTCTCTGGTTGTTGTGAAAACATGATTAACACTCTAGTTCACGCTCTAAGTTCTCGTTTTTAGTACCTAAAACCGGATAATCAGGTAGATTTGTGCAAGTCATAGGCGCTTCATGTTTATTGACATCGATTATAAAGCGTTTAAATAGAAAAATGGAATCATCATCGTTCAGAGATGCAAGAGGATCCCATGCCAGAAGTCGCAACACAGGACTCTAATCTGACGGTGATCCAGCCTGCGGCTGATGGTATGCTGCCCCCCTCGATGATACCAGCTTCCGGATTGCCACCAGTGGCACCAGCTCCCTTTGAACCGGCGGTATCCGCGGCTCCAAACATGAATATGCCAGCTGAGCACGAAACTGAGCATGGAAGTGAGCATGGAAATGCCATCACAGGACGTTCGTTAACATTTCCGTTTGCTTATCATAAGTTACTTCTCAGAAAATACCGGTGTAACACAATGATAGAATGCGTTTAATATCGTGTAATGGTTTCAAACTTCTGTTTTTGATATTTATAAACACCGTTTGAATGTTTATACAATCAATACGAACAACTGTGATCGAACAAGTTTCATGGTAGGAGTAACAGCGTGAAAAGTAGCTACTTAACTAGTAACAGTTTGGAAACCAGTAAAGAAGGAAAAATAAATTAAATTCTTCAGATAAGAGTTTTTTCTTGGCCTTAGGGATACAAATGAGAAAAAAAGGAGAGCATTTTGGTGTCTCATTATCATATTAGTAGGAAACGAGTGAAGTCGATTAAGACGTTAGATAGACAGGCGAAGTTTCCATCGTTGACCACAATTGACATCTAGGTGTAAAAGGAACACACTTGTCGTTGAGAATGTCTTTATTTTATGAAATAACAACAAATTGTTCATCAATCAATTTTTTTCGAGGCTCACAATTTTACAAATTCCTTCGTGCAGTGTAGAACATACAAATCTATCTATATCTGCCCACTTGAAAATTAAAAGTGGGAATTCGTTCTCAAACGGACAGATACAAACCTAGGAAGTCAAGTATTAATAGAGCTTGCACATTTCTAAGCTCCTCCTCCCCAGCTGCTGTAAAGAATAGTTCTGAATCAGATGACACCCTCTGCATTTAAAAGACTAGGTGTCTCATCGAGGGGAGCGTGTATATTGCGACGAGGCAGGAATTGAAAAGAGGGAAATAATTCACTTTCCTAAGAATATGGACAGTTTCAAAAAAATAATATGAAACACTTAATTAGGAACAATAAACATTTGTTCCCGTAAAAAAGGATTATTATCAACTGAATCGAATGATGAGGCTGTAATACACACAAAAATCAAATGAGCTCTACAATGCATTTCAACTGAAAATAATAAAAACGAGCTCTTTCCGTCTAACCGTTGCAACTGTGTTAACTGCAGAGCCTACCGTCACCGAGTTCAAATTCTCTTCGGATCCCGGAAACAACTCTACAAGTGCCGCTTCCATTGCGTCTCTGACCGCCTCAGCAACTCTCGCCGCCGTCTTTTTAGTCAATTTTCATTAGAATTGATAAAATTTCTCGCTCATGAACATATTGAGCAATTTAATCAAGATTGTCGATGTCTTCAATCCTTATTGACAGCGTTTCAACATCGAGAGCTCACTTCCTTTTCTAAAATGCAAGCTAGTGGAGTGCAAGGTTTTGTGTTCCTAATCAGTGGAACTCTCAGAAGCCTCTACATATAATATAAATAGATCATATTTCTAGACTTTTGAGATATTGATTTTAGTATATTCTGAAGCTGAATATAGTATTTCCGGAACTTCTCTCATTTAGCCTTGAATCCAGATGAGGATATGGCTTTTTCTGAATTCGAAATGCTAACGACTCGATCACATCAATTAAAAAAGTTGTTATACTTTCTCTTTTTTTAAGATACAGTTCAATTTTTTGATAGAAAAATAAATTTTCATCGCAATCTACGTATTTCAAAACTGATTTTTTTTTTCTATTCTCTTACCCTAACTCTTCTAACTGATCAAACTCTCAAATCTTTCTAAAGATACTGGAGTTATTTTCAAACGTACGGGCTTTTAAACTAAAAACTTAAAACCTGATAAAATCGAAATTTCTAACGAATGTGTGTTATGGCATTCAGTAGTGAACTTTCGTCCCCCATCTCCTGACCATTTTCTGGTTTTCCATTCTTGTCTTTTTCAAGTGAGACTTGAAGGTCTAAGCGTAGGAAAGGCGCCTTTCGAGCGAGCACCGCAGGCATATACATATGTACATTTATTGTTGACGGGATCATCCCGTAGCGAAGCGGCTCATTCTAATTGTAAGCGTTGGAATTGATTAACTGCATTTATTGAAACTTTGTTGTTTTTTTTTCTCATTACGATTGACTGTTATTCTAAGTAACTGCCATTTTAAATTCTGTCAGTTTCCTGTTAAGGTGAATTCTAGACGGCTTTCCTTGAGAATTTTCATCTTAGTGGGTTATGTTTTTACATCCGAAATCAGAGCCATAGAGATATTAATCTACCGCTGAATTTAGTTCTGTACACATGAACGGTTGACGCACTATAGAGATTTTTCTAAACAATTTAGTTTCAAGGGCTTTTCTCTACTTTTCTAAGCCCCAGTGGCGATAATTCTAGTCATTCCAATCGATACTCTTACCATGTTTCTTTTTTGAATTCTTGCTTTACAACTTTCATAACATTGAAAATAGCTTCATAAACATTTGCGCATCTCTTTAAGTTTTCCATCGTAAACATATGTTTGTAAATATCATTCTTGCATGTTTTCAATTGCTCGTCATTGTCCTTTCTCGTTTGCCTCTGTGCTTATCGTTTTGTGTTGAAAGTATCAAAAATATCATATTGAATAAAAAAAAGTTTGTTCAGAAGAAAGTATTATGAATGTTTAAGAATGAAAGGATAGAATATACAAGCACTATCACTATCGATCACTGTGATGACGCTAATCACAAAAGTCTGTTTCCCCCCTGGTCAGACAGACTTCTGTGCTCTTGGGATGGGGCTCATCAGTGAGTGCCCATAGAGTACACATACGACAAATTTTTACGATAATATAACATGTGTTAAACAAACAAAAACAAAACTTACACAAAACAAAAAAATTAAAAATTAAAAACATTTAAAATAAGTATGAATAAAATAGTTTTAGGTAATTTTTGTAGAATCTAACAGCAAAGAAATTTGAAGTTGAAAATTTCCATTTAACATTAGTTAAAATTAGAAGGTTAGTATAATTAGGTAATAAAAAATTAGACTAATTGGACTGATCTATTAACATTAATATTATTAAGATATCTAGTAATAGGAAGAAAATATGATTGATAAAAAAATTGTTTTAAAATTTTTTGTATTAGAAAAAAATTAAGAAATAAGATTAAAAACATTTTTTCGAATTAATAGTGATATCTAATTATTACTGTCATTATAATGGCTATAATGTTCAAGAACATAAAAGAATGGTTAAATAAATAAATTATACGAGAGGTTGTTGTTGTCAAGATGAAATTTTTTTATTCGAAAACAGTTCTCTTGTGCAATAGTAATATGGTGATGTTATGGGGAGTGTTTATAGATTGATAACTGACTATTGATAATTGTCTCGATTGTTTATAGTGATTTAAAGGTCGATTCGATTGCAGTTTATATTTTAATCGGAGTTATAGATTAATTGGTTGTTATATAGTGACATAGAATTCACTTTCGTTTAAACTCATCTATTATTATATTAGTTATATCAGTGTTATTAAGATTATATTTGAGTTTGATTTTAGGATTTTTTATTAAGGTTTTCATGATTCTATTGAGTATTATGTTATTAGGATAACCGTTTTCAAGATATTTAGCGATAAGAACAGTAACTCCTCTCAAAATTCTTCTAATTGAAAACAGTTTTCTACAAATATTAAAATTTCGGTGTATATTAAGACCTATATTTATGGGCATGTTAGAGGAGTTATGTGAATATTTCAGTATTTTGAAATTATAAGTGTCAGTTTTGTTGTATAGACTAAGTTTAACATTGCCATCACTTTCTATTTGGTTGTATGGTCTATAAAGTCGGCAATTTTTTTTATTATTATCATTCGTTTGTTCTAATACAAGCGAATCATGATACATATCTCTAGTAATGGTGATGAAATCTTGGCTTTTATCAGAAATATGTATCAAATCATCTAGATAACGAAAGATACAATTCAATGAATTTTTCAGACACTGTGTTTGTTGAATGTATATGTTTTTTGATGTAATTGAATTCTATCATGGCCAAAGTAAGATCTGCTATTTGTGGTGAAGCGTTATTGCCTTGTGGAATGCCTTTATTCTTCCTGTATATTTTACTGTTGTATGAGACGTAACTGTTGTTTAGTATGAAAGTTAACATTTGATAAATTTTTATCGGTAAATAAGTTCGACTAGTAGATATATATATATATATATATATATATATATATATATATATATATATATATATATATATATATATATATATATATATATTTTATCTACACTTTTCAGTGCAAAAAAAAAAACTAGCATTCGATAATGACAGAGAACACATTAATACATGATATAAAAACAAAATCTTGTGACAGTTGAAATTAAAAGTTCTAGTGGGGACTATGACAATACAAGCTGACTCAGCAAGCATTGATAACAAAAAAAAAACAAGAAAGGAAAAATAATTTTAAAATAAAATAAAATAAAAATTAGAGTGTACAAACAGCATCGGTGACAAATTTTCTGAAAACATGTTCACTAGGAATATTCAACACTTCTTTTGAAAGTCTGGAGAAAGTACGAGCTACCCTCAGCGAAAAACAATGAAAACGAGCTAAATTCGTTTTCATTGTTTATGGGAATTTTGAACTCTTTAGTTGTACATTGTTTTAGAACTTGTCTTATTTATGTAATAAAATCTTTCTAAATAGGGTTTTATGTCAGAAAGACAATTTCGAAAGAGAATTTCTTGTATTTTGTTTTTGTAAGCGTTGTTTGATTTATATTTTCTTACAATTTTTAAAGTTGTATTTTTAATAGCTTCTTCGATTTCATTCATTATTATTTCTTTGGAGGTTTGTTCTTCGTTGATACGGTATTTAGTTCCCTTGTTGAGTATTTCTCTGATAATTGGGTTATTAGTAATTTAATATCACCTGAACACAGAAAAAACGGTCAAATATGGCAGTTTTGGAAACGGTTAAAACCGCCAAATTCGCTCCCAATGTTTAAAGCGCCTTATTTGGCGGTTTTAACATTGGGAGGATACGACGTTTATAACAGTCGTTTCCAAAACATGCGCATCATTCTTTCCTAAACTACGGTAATTCTGGTTTTTACTTTTACTCCCCGTTTCTCTCCTGGTTTGTCCTTCTTTCCCATTTCTGTTTTCTCCCTTTTTCCCATGTATTCCTTTTTCCCATTTCCGTTTTCTTCGCTTTTTCCATTCCCGGTTTTTCCCCCTTTCCCATTCCTGTTTTCTCCCTTCTTCCCATTCTCGGTTTCTCCCCCTTTTCCCTTTGCGCTCGTTGAACAGAAATACTCGAAAAAAATCCTTTTTATTCTTGGGTGCATAGCAACGAAAAAAACTAGCAACGAGCACATAAATTACATCAAAATTTTATTTTGCATCATATTTACATTTAAAAATTTTTAGATAAAAAAATTTATTTTTACATTAAAAACGCTTAGGCTTAGGCAAAAATTTAGGCTAACGAGGCCGTAAGTTGAGGCTAACGAGACAGTATCAAAAAATGCCACTCTGCAATGTCTGGCGTCTAGTATGCCCATGAGTATATAAGAGCCACAAAAAATACACTCGATTCGTAACCGTTCGAAAACTAATTAATTCCTTACTTTGTTTTGAAGGGACTCTTTCCTCACTTTGTGCTTGTTCATGTTTTATAAAAAAAAACAACAACAATGAAGTGGTCGTTATCACACGAAATAACGGATCTTATATACTCACGAGCATACTCTGCGTCTTGTCTTGCAGACATTGGAATACTAGACGAAAAAATGGCTTTAAACGCTACGGTTTCGAAAATTTTCTTCATAGTTGAACATTTTGAGCATCAGAGTCTCCGGTTCATGAAAGAAAACTTTTACAAAAAATTTTGTAAAAAATTTTTTCATTCAGATGCTTAGTAGACATGGAACATTACGGCACTGTTGTACTTTAGGGATACCCCCCTACCAGAGATTCCATGGGTCAAACTTCTGACTTATTTTCAATTTCAATTTAAACGCTTTATCAAGATCAACAAGCCACATCGGAAAATCCTCGATTATGGGATCTGAGCGTTGAGCGGAGGTTGAGCGAGGCAAGCAGTAGCGATCGAAGTGCTACTCTTCCTCTTCTGTCGCTTCTGTCGCTCTTCTGTCGCTGACTTATTTACATTCACAAAAATACATTTTTACATTAAAACAATTATTTTTTTTACATTAAAAAATGTTTTTACATTTAAAAAAATTATTTTTACATTGAAAAAAATTTTAACATTAGAAAACGATTAGGCTTAGGGAAAATTTTACGCTAACGAGGCCGTACGGCTTAGGCGAACGAGACCGTTTCAAAAAAAGCCACTCTCATCTGACCCAATTGAACTTCTGGTAAGGGGGGTGTCCCTAAAGTACAGAATTGTCAACATTGCACTAAGACATTGTTCATTAAAAACGGGAAAAAAACAAAATACTTTTTCGACAAGTCATCACTGTGCGCGAGAACATACTATTTGGATTAACAGGCAAGGTGTTTCTAGCGACGCTAGTTGAACGAGTAAGAAGATCGAGGGAGAAAAGCTTGGAAAAAAAGACCTGTTAGCAGTGCGTTTCTTACCACCCGCATAATTTTTCTCGAACGCGTAGATTTCCAGAATTTGAAAGATTTTGAATTTTTTTCTTAAAATACTAGGAATTTTCCTAGGAAAAATCGAGAATTTCTTCTTTCGAGTGCATAGATTTGAATTTTTTTCCGGACTGTTTGAAGAACACATAGATTTTTTCAATCACAGTGCGGGTGAAAGAAACACTCTGCCTGTTAAACCAAACAGTATGTTTCACAGTATGACTGACCATTTGATCAATCATCCTTTCTAATTTCCAGGAAGTGCCGACTGGAATTCCGATTATCTCTCAGAATTAACCTCGCGCACGTAACAGTGATGCTTTGTTTTGATGCAAAAGCTAAATATGAAGCAAACAGGTACAGAAAACAGCTTAACCTAGTAGAAACGGAAAAAAAGTACTTGAAGAGCAAAGATTGGAGACTCGGATAGAACTGCCCATTGAATCGGTCGATAGATGAAACATCACAGGGACACGGCTCTACTGTTTCGTGCTCTTTGCAGAAGCACTCGCGGCCCGGCAAAAACTGCAATGGGCTACTTATGAATTGAATTTTTGTCAAATCCTGACCAGAGGTATACATTGATACATTATCAGGCCCTAAAGTATACAACAGTGGTGTTCCCCAGGGGAGTTGCCTTGGACCCCTCCTCTTTTCCATATTCATGAATGATATCATAGAGCACATAGAGCCAGATGTCCATGGTTTTCTATATGCCGATGACCTCAAAATTTTTTCCAAAAACAGAGACTCTCTTCAGAAAAGTCTGGATTCCATTTCCGATTACTCGCTGACCTGGGGACTTGTGATATCAACTCAAAAATGCTTTATCATGCACTGTGGTCCTAGGAATCCAAAAGTAACATATAACCTAGAAGACAATATCATACCAACTACTTCATTAGTGAAAGATCTTGGCATTACATTTCAGGAAGATGGCATTACATTTCAGGAAGATAACCATCACGGCCGAGGAAACCATCACGGCCGAGGAAGTGAAGAAGGCACTCTCTAAGATGAAGACTGGGAAAGCGGCTGGACCGGACGACATAGCCACCGAAGCCTGGAAACTTGCGGGTGATGTTGGACTAGCACATCTCGTGCACCTGTTCAACACCATCGTAAAGCAAGGCCGAATTCCACATAACTGGCGCTACTCCACGACCGTTCCAGTCTTCAAAGGAAAAGGCGATACCAGAGTGTGCAGCAACTACCGTCCAATACGTCTTCTCAACCACACTATGAAGATATTTGAGAGGATACTGGATTCACGCATACGAGATATCGTCGATATCCCAGCTCAGCAATGCGGGTTCGTGAACGGAAGAGGCACAACAGATGCAGTATTTGCACTCCGTTTACTCGTCGAGAAGCACGCAGAGAAAAGATCACCTCTCCATCTGACCTACCTCGATTTGGAAAAGGCGTTCGACAGAGTCCCCCATGATCTTATTTCATATGCATTTCGCGATCATCAGGTTCCTGAAGAGTACATTCGATGGACAATGGCGATGTACTATGATTCAAAGAGTACTGTCAGAACTCCGGTCGGCATCACAGAGCCATTCGCAGTAAACGTTGGAGTGCACCAAGGGAGTGCTTTGTCTCCCCTTCTCTTCATTTTGGTTATGGATACCGTCACGCGTCCTCTACTGACTCCGGCTCCGTCAACCATCGCATACGCCGGCGACATTCTCCTTGCTGCTCCTACACGTGCCGAAATCGAGAAACGCACCCAAGAATGGAATGACGCTCTTAGTAGGCATGGCTTACGCCTCAACATCAAGAAGACCGAGTACCAGGAAATCGGAGTGCAAACGACGGGAACTGTTCACATCAGCGGTGAACCGCTCCCGAAGACCTCCGAATTCAAGTACCTTGGTTCTGTCATCTCCTCAGACACGTCAACAAATGCAGCGGCACGCCAAAGAGTAAATGCAGCTTGGATGAAATGGAGAGAAGCTACAGGTGTCCTCTGTGATAGGAATATCACAGCTGGCATACGCGGAAAGATGTATAAAACAGCAATCCGTCCCGTGCTTCTCTATTCGACGGAGACCTGGCCTACAACGCGTATAACCGAGAACATTATCCACACAAATGAGATGAAAATGTTACGCTGGACACTAGGAATGACTCGCCTAGATTGTGTGCGTAACACGATTGTGAGAGGGAGACTCGGCGTTGCCCCATTACAAGACAAGATGCGAGAAGGGAGAGTTAGATGGTATGGACACGTGATGCGAAGAGACGCGACCAACATCGCAAGACACGCCCTTGACATGGAAGTACCAGGCAAACGCCCGCGAGGCAAACCGAAGACAAGATATATGGATACGCTCAACCAAGACCTGCGCCTTGCAAGACTCCACTCGGAAGACGCAACGGACAGATGTTTCTGGAGAGCTAGAAGCCGTACAGCGGACCCTACTCCGACCTCGGCCGGCGCGGGACAACGCTAAGAAGAAGAAAAAGAAGATATCACATTCTCATAACCTATTGAACTAACCTCCCTAAAGTCCCAAAAAATGTATAAACATGATCTTTAGAGCCTTTAAAACCAAATCAATTAAAGTTCTGCTCAGAATATACACCACATACATAAGACCCCTTATTGAATATGGGAGTGAGGTATAGTCCCCAGTAACTATCGGTCTCGTTAACTGCATAGAAAAAGTGCAAAGATCATTCACACGAAGGTTACTACAAAGGGCGGGATTACCCAAAATGAGTTATGTTGCTAGACTGAATTTTCTTTCCATCTCCTCGCTTGAATATAGAAGAAATGTGGCCGATCTTGTGTTCATCCATAAATGTCTGCACGGAAATATTCAAGTAGATTACTCAAATATGTTTAAACTTTGCCCATCGCCTTATTCGCTGAGAGAATCGAATAACTACAGAATATGCTTGCCGTGTAAATATCAAAGCAGAACAAGCACTTGTGCCTCAAGAATGATTAAGGTCTGGAATAAATTACCTTGCTCTTTGGTTTCTACAAGCTCTTCTAGCATTTTTAGAAATGAACTTATCAAGCTTGATTGTGAGACCATTGTCACCAACTCTAGAATACATTTTTAATTCAAGTGCTTTGTTTCTTCAAATGTTTTGTTTTTGTTTCTCCTCTTTTTTTTCCATTATATTTGTGTTCTCGGTTAGCTCTCGAATGATAAAGAGTGAGTTGAATTTTTGGAATTTCAAGTTATTATTGCGGATGAATAGTTCTTAATTGCTGATGAATAGTTCATAACTGAAGATACAAGCTTTGCTTTCTTTGCTTTTTTTGTGTGCTCTCCTATTTTCCTAAAATGAAATGTTCCTCATTGTTCTTGTCATATTTAGATCTCACTTTCCATAACCTTCACTGAATTCACTTTTTTTTGTGACAGTGTCATCTGTTTCGTCACTTAACATTATGTTTTGTTTCAAGCGGAATAAAGAATTGAAAAAGAGGTGAAATAGACTGTTTAGAAGATTTTTTAAAAAAAAAACAAGAAAAAGTAAGAGATGATAAGAAGAGCAGAGATGTTATTGTTATTTCAATTACCGATCAATTTTGGAAAACTATTTGACCAGTCTGTAATCATAATCATATTGTGATTACCGCTTTTTGGTGTAGGTAATTTTAGTGTAAGTGTGATCACAAGTGATCACCTAGCCGTATATTAGAGGACGACGTATAATATTTTGGCTAGTTGCCAATATGTTGTCTGCGTAGCCTCTCCCCTGCATATCAGTTAGGCTCCTCATTAAATTATTATTTGATCTTCGTTATTCTCGTCCCAGCTCGGCTTCCTCGCCGCGTCGCTGGTTTGTTAGTTAAATGTTTAATGTTTATATATGATTAGTTTGACTAGACATTGGTCATAGTTAGAAGTAGTTTAAAATTATTATTTTCCTTGATCGTTCTCAAGCCTTTAGTATTCTTGAGGTTTTTCTCGTTAGCTATATCTAGCGATTTAGCTATTTCTTAGCTATTTCTAGATTTAGCTCTATTTCTAGTTTTCTATCTATTTATCGTTATTACGTTGCTTTCTATTTCTCGTTATTCGAGCTTGCCTTTCTCTTACTCTTCCTAGTCTCGTCTAGGTATTTTGGCGTGACAGCCGGTAATTTTTCGCGTGTTAATGTTCGTGCGCGGCTCTGGTTGTTTCCGGTCTGTCCCCCCTGGTTTAATTACCCAAGTTTGAGATCCCGTTATCGCGTTCCGCTCTTGCTTCCCCCCGGTTCCTCTCTCTCTCTCTCTTCCGGGTCTCTCGCGCTCTCCCTCCGGTTTACTTCCCCCGACCAAGGGGCTATAACGTGGTTGTGAGCCGAAAGCCGCCACGGAAGGGGTAGTGAGCCGAAAGCCGCCCCAGGTCCCGGGTTGTGAACCAGAACCGGCCTGAGCCGCTCTCTCCAGTGTTTGTTGCAGTAATTTTACCAGTCCTCTCCTGTTTGGCCATCTCTTCATCATTCAATTGATTGAATAAATTTTATTCTGTGAACCGCGTGGCAGGCAATCTACTTCAAGGCTTTAGGGCCGCAAGTATCTCATCCAAAGACAGCACTGGGCATATAGGCGAGACCGTGCCCAGTGGCTAATCTTTACATGGTGCATCGGTCACAAGGCGGAGAATGGACCAGAAGACTACAGAGCAACGATCTCAAAAGGAGATCAGGGATCCTTCACTGGGCATAGAGGCGAGTCCGTGCCCAGTGACGAAGAGCAGCAGTCGACTAGGCGTAGCCGGCGAGTCCGCGCCTAGTCTCAAGAACTTGACTGGAGAGCAGATAATCGCGGTTTCGATCAATGAAGACCTGCACGAAGTCATGAGAAGGGCTGAATGCGTTCTCATGACAAGAGGCGAGGGCGAACACCGGTCACTGGCAAAAAGCGTCAAGAAAGACCTAGAAATCGTCGCGGAAAGCTACTACAAGAGCATCGCGGACTGGACGAAGGCTCTAAAGAAGGAAGCAAAGGACGACGCCTGCATCCAGCAATGGATAAATGAAGCAGTAAGACAGAGAATGCCGGGCCTGCTGAAAGTCACCGTCGAGCGTACAACGGCACAATTAACGCTGTTAACGCAAACGAAATTAGCGGCTACAGTTCAACCGTCCTCCCCCGAAAGAATAGAGCTGATCCAGCGGAACAATTAGGCTACCTCCTCTTCCCAACCCGACATTACCCATTTTCAACGGCAATCATCTGGAGTTCCCAGCTTGGTGGGAGTGCTTCCGAGAGATGATTGACGCAAGGCAGGACATATCGTCAGCTGAGAAAATGGCGTACTTGCGGGCAAGTGTTACGGACACGGCGAAGATGGCGATACAACAATTATCAGCAAGTGGAGATGCCTACGCGGACGCAATTCGCCTTCTAAAAGAGAGCTTCGGAGCCAGCAAAGCAGAAGAGCGACTGATCTTAACCCAAATAGAAGGAATCGAAGCAGAAAATGACTCATGGAACAGTCAACTGACAATGGTTCTTTCTTTGAAGGGAGCAGTCGCAAACTTGGCAAGAAACAGACCGGAACTTCAAAAGGACTTGACACTACAACAGATCCTAATGAGAAAGTTCCCAAGCGGTACTCAAGACCATCTGCTAAAATACATCTACAAGACGGATGAAGTAAATGTATCTTCCCTACTGAATCAGGCGGAAAGTCTGATTAAAGAGGAGATTTTCATCGCTCAAATGAAGGCCGGTCAGACGAAACAGAAACCCAGAAAGTACGCATGTCACGTCATCGAAGCGGCAATACCAGACAACAGGCCTCTGAAATACACCCGGATAGACTCACAAACAGAAGCCGAAAAACGATGCGTCTTCTGTTTGAAACACAAGCTCTCCTGGGAATGCCGAAAAGTGCCGACGGTGAAGGAAAGAACCGACTTCGTAAGAAGCAAAGGATGGTGTTTTGCCTGTCTACAGCCCGGTGGAACAGCGCACGAATGCAACGAACGCTGTCCTTGTTGCGATGGACCTCACGATATCGCCCTGTGCTTCAAGATGATGATCGATAAGAACTCGAAGGAAAATCAAAGTTATGCCAAAAGAGATCGGCGAGTCGAAGAAAATCAGCACAACCCTGAAAGCTCAGAACGAAGGGATTACTCCGAGGAACCAGAAAGTAGTGGAAGCCCACAGTCACATCACATAGGGCAAATCTACTCTATTACGCCTCAGAGAGAATGGCAAACTCGTCTGAAAACGGGGAAGCTGACCATCGCCGGATCTCATCGAAAAAAGATCGACTTCATCATAGACTCAGGTTCTTCAATAAGTCTCATTTCAAGAGAATTGGCAGAAAACATGAAGTTGAAAGAAGTCATAAGAACTTCGGCCAATCTTCGAGGCCTCGGCGGAATTTCAACAGGAACCAAGGAATACTCGATCTACGAAGTCCCTCTTCAAGGCATAGACGGATCCGTCATCAAGGTGGAAGCCGTGGGCCACTCGGGACCCTTAACCGCTACAATGAAGAACATCGCTCTTCCCAAGGAAGATGCTGCTTCGATAAAAAGAAGAAAGTTGCTTCTAGCGGACAATTACACCAGCTCAACTGTCGCGAAGCCAGTACTCTTACTGGGGATGAATGAGAGCTTAAAAGTACTCCACATGAAGAAGAAACCTATCAAACTTCCAAGTGGGTACACTCTCGTCTCGTCCAGGTTTGGATGGATCGCAGCAGGCAAACCAGAGTTGATTACGTTCAACTCAAGCAGGGAAAGGGATGTTTCAGAAAAGAAAAATTACTCCCAAATTCTGCAAAACTCCCACCCGAGACAGAATCCAGTGACAGGCGTCGAAAACAGCACCTCGGGCGCCCAGCCTCGCCTCAAGGCGACCTCATCAGAGGCTGCGGATCATCACGTACTGACCTGGCACGTCAATATGCGTAACCATGGGATCTTAAAGAAGGCACCTGAGGAGCAGGAAATACCGGGACCGTATACCAAGGAATCGAATTCCTCCACGGCACACATATTTCCCGGAAGAAAGAAAGCAGGAAAATTTCGTAAGAAAACGCACAGTGGTGTAATGAGGGACACAGTTGACACATTGGATTCGCTCCTGCAGTCCTTGTCATCTCGCATCGATGGGATGGAAAAGAACCTGAGTCAACCATTTCTCAGAGATTCGGATCCACCTCAAACTGAAAGTGATCCGGGTACGCGTCTGTCTCAAGAAATTCTGGAGTCATCAGTCCCCGGTCGTCCCTCGAAAGCCGATCAAGAGAGAAAACTTCGAAGAACGACCCCTCGAAGCACTGCCAACTCGTCTCCTATCACAGCCAAAGGTGAAGTTTGTTTTATTTGTGATTCCTTAGGACACAAAGCAGTAGCCTGTCGTGCTATTAGTAAACTAGGAGAACGTAGGAAAATTCTTCTAGAAAAGAATAAGTGCCTTTGCTGCCTCCAATCTGATTTCAGGGGCCACCGCTGTCCCCCGGCCGACTTCCCATTCTGCTCGGCTTCGAAAGCGGCACCGCACCACGGCGCGCTGTGTGCAGAAAACCCATTCATAAATAAATATTAGTTTTGCCCGGGCCCCAATGTGATCACAAGTGATCACCTAGCCGTATATTAGAGGACGACGTATAATATTTTGGCTAGTTGCCAATATGTTGTCTGCGTAGCCTCTCCCCTGCATATCAGTTAGGCTCCTCATTAAATTATTATTTGATCTTCGTTATTCTCGTCCCAGCTCGGCTTCCTCGCCGCGTCGCTGGTTTGTTAGTTAATTGTTTAATGTTTATATATGATTAGTTTGACTAGACATTGGTCATAGTTAGAAGTAGTTTAAAATTATTATTTTCCTTGATCGTTCTCAAGCCTTTAGTATTCTTGAGGTTTTTCTCGTTAGCTATTTCTAGCGATTTAGCTATTTCTTAGCTATTTCTAGATTTAGCTCTATTTCTAGTTTTCTATCTATTTATCGTTATTACGTTGCTTTCTATTTCTCGTTATTCGAGCTTGCCTTTCTCTTACTCTTCCTAGTCTCGTCTAGGTATTTTGGCGTGACAGCCGGTAATTTTTCGCGTGTTAATGTTCGTGCGCGGCTCTGGTTGTTTCCGGTCTGTCCCCCCTGGTTTAATTACCCAAGTTTGAGATCCCGTTATCGCGTTCCGCTCTTGCTTCCCCCCGGTTCCTCTCTCTCTCTCTCTTCCGGGTCTCTCGCGCTCTCCCTCCGGTTTACTTCCCCCGACCAAGGGGCTAATACGTGGTTGTGAGCCGAAAGCCGCCACGGAAGGGGTAGTGAGCCGAAAGCCGCCCCAGGTCCCGGGTTGTGAACCAGAACCGGCCTGAGCCGCTCTCTCCAGTGTTTGTTGCAGTAGTTTTACCAGTCCTCTCCTGTTTGGCCATCTCTTCATCATTCATTTGATTGAATAAATTTTATTCTGTGAACCGCGTGGCAGGCAATCTACTTCAAGGCTTCAGGGCCGCAAGTATCTCATCCAAAGACAGCACTGGGCATATAGGCGAGACCGTGCCCAGTGGCTAATCTTTACAGTAAGGGCGACGCCTTTCTCAAACTTTCTCTAATCAAATTTAGGTTTCTCCTAAATTATTTTAGGCCACATTCGACACGTCGCTGCATTTTGTTGTGTTGTTTTTTCGTTGTTTTTTTGTTGTGTTAAACTTTATAAGTTACTTTTTGAGGTTAATAACTTATTATGCTTAAGTGCTATATTTTCTCTTTTACCTTATCATTCTTACTCGGTCTTTCTTCCGGTAGGAAACATTTCTTTTTTTTCTCTTTAACCTTAACACTCAATCATATTAGAAGTCTGTCTTCTTCGTCTTCTTCCGCGCGCGCGTTATTGTCACCTATGTTTCAAGAACATAGGTTTAATTACCCAAGTTTGAGACAGGTACGTCCTGTTGCACGTAGCAGATCTCAATCGCACGTCGATCTCAACCGCTCATCTAAGTTCCGGAAGAAGGCAGTCAAGCCGTCGGACAGGCGCGAAGTTAGCTTACTAGGACTAGTTAGATAGTGATCCTTGTAACGTAACGTAAGTTACTCATTTCTTTAAATTCACTTCTAGTTTTCGGGTTCTATTAACTTCATCCTCCTCTCTTTTCATTCTCTCTCCATAATTTTCATTCTCTCCATAAATTTCATTATCTCTTAATTAGTTATTTCTCTCTTCTCTCTCTCTCTTCATAATTCTTTCTCTCTCTTCATAACTCTCTCTCTCTCTCTCTTAATCACTCCTCGTCCTTCTCTATCATTTATTCTTGTTAGTAAGTTCGTTAGTTCGTTATTTAATCGTTCGTTGGTTCTGTGAATAAACCTGTAAAGGCTATCTTTGGAAGTCCCGCGTGGCAGGCAAGACAAGAAACGGCTTTCAAGCCCGAATTGTATCTTCAAGAAATCTGGTGTCCTTGAGGGAGTATCCCTTGACATCCAGATCTTTTAGTTCTTCACCAGAAATGTTCACAATTTTTAGTTCTTCACCAGAAATGTTCACAAATGTGAAAATAATTCCTGCATTTCCCTCTTGTGACCATAGTGGTATTTCTTTCCATATAGCTACATCCGCTTCGTCACCAATCTCTACACCCATTCGTGATTATTCAAGAGCAAACTACGACCTCATAAATCGATTTTTCAGTACCATCAACTGGGAGTACGAGTTCGATAGTTTTACCTCTTGTGATGATTTATACTCCCGTTTCACGACTATTGTTACCAGTGCTATATCTCGTTTCGTTCCTTTACGCACCCCACGAGATTTTCATTGTTCTTATCCTCTGCATATCATGAAATTGATTGCTTATAGAAATAGACTGTTCGGTAAGATAGATAAACCAGCATCGCTGGCTCTTTATAAAAAGGCAAGTGTGAAACTCCTTCATAAGATGCGTAGATGGAAACAGTATTCCGAAAAAACCAAATTGAAGCGATCTCGTGATCTTTATAGACATATTTCATCTCTCACTAAACCGAAGCCAAGACCACCGAGATTTTTAACCGATATTACTGGTACTATGGTAACGGATACAATTGAAAAGTGTGATATGCTTGCAAGTGAATTTGCCTCTTCTTTCATAACGGCTGACACAGTTACTCCTTCTTTCCTTGATAGGCCTTTCCCTCCTCTTTCGAATTTAGAAGTTTTCTTACCGCATGTTGTTCTTAGGCAACTTATGAAACTTAAATCTACTGGTAGTACAGGTAGTGATGATATTCCTCAGATAATGTTTAAGAAATGTGCCTCATCACTGTGTCTCCCCCTGACGCACATTTATAACATGTGCATCATGCTCCAATCTACTCCCAAAATATGGAAGCATTCCTTCATTTCTGCAATTCCGAAACCTGGTAAAGATCCTAGTTTTTCTTCATCTTATCGTCCCATTTCCATTCTTTCTCCAGCCTCTAAAACTATGGAACGCCTAGTTCGAGACATTCTTGTTGATCATTGCACGAAAAACAACATAATCCCTAGTAACCAACATGGATTCAGAGTAGGTGCATCTGTTGTCACTAATCTCTTAGTTTGTGACGATGATTGGACTAATGCTTTATCAATCGGCCAGTGTACGGATGTTATTTATTTAGACTTTTCTAGGGCATTCGATTCCATAAGTATTCCGAAACTCCTCCACAAATGCAAATATTACGGCATCAACGATCCATTGCTTTCCTGGTTACAATCATTTCTGACGGAGCGTAGTTTTTCGGTTCGAATAGGTAAATCGTTTTCGAAATCACTGCCAGTGAACTCCGGAGTTCCTCAAGGCTCTGTACTAGGTCCTTTTCTGTTTACTTTATATATCGCCGACATTAATGATGTTCTCGATTGTTTTCCGAATGTGAAGTACCAGGCTTATGCCGATGATATTAAATTATATGTCTCTTATAACAAGGGAGATATGAACGAGAAAAAAGAAGAACTACAAGAAGCTCTTGACTGTGTTCATAACTGGTGCCTTTCCAATCAGTTGACTCTTTCACCGTCTAAGTCCTTCCATTTACATATTGGTTCCAGTAATCCGTCTACTACATATGTCATCAATCAGATATCGATCGACAGAGTACCACAAGTGCGTGATTTGGGCATCCAATTGGCCGCATCCCTACGTCGTAATGACACTGTACTTGATAGGGTGGCCAAAGCTCGAAAGGCTATGTTCTCATTTCTTAGAGCCATCTCTGTCCACGATTCATCTATATTGGTCAAATGTTTTAAAATTTATGTAATGCCTCACCTAGACTTTGCTTCGACGGAATCCTCACTACTCGAAAGATTCGACAACGGTAGAAAATGTTCAGAGAATTTTTACACGCATTGTATATTATCGTTGTTTTCCGAACAAAATGTACCCTCAGGCTCTTCCGTCTTATGAAACTAGGCTAAGATGTCTAGGCCTAACAAAATTGGCCGATAGGAGATATCAAAACGACGTTGTCATGGGTTGGAAGATTATGCAGAACCAGTCCATAATTGATAGAAACCGCATATTTAAAGAAGGACGTTGTACAAGAACTAATCCTAGTGGTATTCAAGTTGAAAAAACTCGTAACACTGCTAGGTACTACAGCTTCTCTTTGCGAGTTTCTCGAATATTTAGCAAGTTACCTATTGATCTTCTTCGGGAAAAGTCTCTCAAAGCTTTCCGTAAAAAATTGTCTGTAAATAGAATAGTGTTTCGCATTTAATGAAGTATCTAGCCTTCATATGCCATAGCTCTCAATTGTCTTTTTTTTTCTCTTCAAACAAATTTATTGTCTATGATGTTTGATTACCAATGCGCATTCTCGGATGCAGATAAAATATATATCTGCAACACACTACCGAAAGGACTTTATATGGTGCATCGGTGCCCTAAGGCTGATAGCTCATAATGTCAGACGACGAAGGGGTGGAAGATAAGGCCGTAGAGCTTATCTTCACCTCATCCGAACAATTCGCAGCATGCGAAAATATTAACAAACTCCACGAAATGATAGAAAGAGCAGAGAAGCTGTCTTTAACACCTTGTAAGACTGGCAGTGAAGCCTGGTATATCACGACTACTCTTCGAGACGAAATACCTGTTGTTGCGGAGGCATACTACAAGTCGATCACTGATTGGTTGACGAAGATAACCAAAAAGGCTCCCAAGACAGACGAGGTAAACATGTGGTTGCAAGAGGCGCCGAGAGAAAGAATTGTGGCGTTGGTTAGATTACGGGTAGCAACAGTGCTACTTCGAATCAACAAGATGATGAGCTCTAGCGGCACAGCAGAAAGCTCAGCTCGCGGAAGTACTGAACCGAGGAGAGTTGAAAGTTCGTCGACAGTAAGTCCACCCGACAACGGCAGCGCGCCCATTCACTCAAATCAAGCCACTACTGAAGCTAATGCAGCTCCTCAGGTAGTCGTACCAGAGCAGGACAGACTGCAAGACTCCAGAAACAGAACAAGACTGCCGCCACTCCCAACTCCAACTCTTCCAGTATTCGATGGCAATCGTTTGGAGTCCACCTCGTGGTGGGAGCTATTCAACGAGATGATACATACCCGGCCAGACATTTCTTCGCTCGAGAAGATGTCGTACCTGAGAGAGTGTGTGAGAGGCACAGCGAAGGTGGCTTTGGGTCAGTTATCCTCAAGTGGTTCCTCATACGAAGACGCAGTCAAGCTTCTACGAGAGAGTTTCGGAGCAAAAAAGGCGGATGAGAGAATGGCGTTATTCAATCATTTATTCCAATTCACATGATAGAATAGCACATACGTATGTACATGCATTGATGAACTTGGATTGCTGTCACGGATGTGAGTTCAGCTATAAATATTGTTATTGAAATTGGATTCAATATCGGCGGCCAATGACTCCTGGAACAGTCAGCTCACGCTAGTGCTTGCACTGAAAGGAGCAGTGGCGAACTTAAACAAGACGCAGCCTACTCTACAAAGAGACTTGATCATGCAGCAAATGCTTTTGAAGAAATTTCCTTCAAGCACAAGGAAGAGACTACTGAAATTCATCTACGAGGTGGAAGACTTCTTGTCTCAGTTCTCATTCTTGTCTCAGTTCTCATTCTTGTCTCAGTTCTCATTCTTGTCTCAGTTCTCATTCTTGTCTCAGTTCTCTCTACCGAGCGGTGAGTGTCCATAGTGCTCTGTGTATCGATTTCTTCCGTGCTCTTACTGCCTTTACTGCCCAAAATGCCTCCCAAAAGACGAGCCGAAAAAATTTCCTCCAACGATTGTGATCCTACTGGAGTTGCTGCTCTGACTTCAGCACTCGACAGCTGTATTTCTGCCGAATCAGAAGCAAAGAAGCCTTCCCTGCCTCCTCACGTCTTGCTACTCCTGAAGACGTGCGCTGTTGTCATCAAGAAACTATCAGATATACATTCCACTCAGTCCCCCACCGTCGACTTAATCCAGCACGAAATTGAAGAGGACAAAAGACTCCGATCTATTGTCATCGAAAAGGCTACAGAACATCCGGATCCTACTGCTCTCCCTTCTTCACAAAAAGCTCATGACAACGCTCTGGTTCTCTCGCTACTCGACGCAGCTGGCGTAGCTGTTCACGGACTGGCCCATTTTCGGATGGGTATCAATCAAAACTCTAATGGGCGACCGGCCTCCAGACCGCTGAAGGTCATTCTTCCAGCGAAGTCACTTCAGCGGCAACTTCTCGCACGTGCTTCTTCACTTCGGAATGACAACCGCTTCAGAAACATTTTCATTCGGCCAAGTCTGACCAAAGAAATGCGAGAGAAGGAGTTCTTGCTTCGGCAAGAGAAAAGAAGACTCGTGTCCGAGGGGAAAGACGTCGTTGTCTACAATGGAGAAGTGATACCAAGAGCAGAAGCCGACGCTATTCGTCGTTCGAGGCTGCAAACTGTTAGACCTTTATCTTCTTTCCCGTCAAACTAAGATCATGTCCGGGTAAGAATTCTCTCAAGTTCTTCTATTTTAACATGCGCTCTATATGTAATAAACTAGCAGCCTTCCGAATTTTTCTAGAAGCTGAGCAGCCAGATATTGTAGCGTTGTCCGAAACTTGGCTCCATGGTAGGATTAAGGATTGTGAAATTGTTGGAGATCTCCCTTATGTTGTTGTGAGAACGGACCGTGACTCTAGAGGCGGTGGTGTTTGCATTGTTATTCGTGATGTATACTCTTTTACTAAGCCAGCAATAGATTTCTCTCGTACAGAAGTCATAGCCATCGATGTTCTTATTTCAGTTTGTTTTCTACGAATTGTTGTGTGTTACCGTCCACCCAGTTATAGTTCCGATCAGCCAAGGGTTTTTTGTGATTTTCTATCCGACCTTTTCTCAACATCTAATCATCCCTTCTTCCTGGTGGGCGATTTCAATTCTGATTCCCTGAGTCCTCCTGTGAGTCTTTCCGATAATATAATTCATTCTCTGATTTCCTCCTTCAACCTCTCGTTTCTGTGCCGCCTCCCAACGCGCCAAAACCGATCACTTGACTGGTTCGTTACATCTCATCCTTCTCTTTTCTCCGAGTCAAGTATTATTCCCTCATTTCCGTCTTGTGATCATTTAGGATTCGATACCAATATACATATATGCTTGGACCGTATCGACGTTGAACATGTTCCAGACTATTCTCGAACTGATTTTTCTGCTTTGAATGATTACTTGTCCTCTATAGATTGGGAAGCTGCTTTCGATATGTTCTTTTGTGTAGATGACCTTTACTCTCGCTTCCTACTATTCCTCCACCACGCTCTGTCCTTGTATGTTCCAATGAAGGCCCCTCGCTCGTCTTTCTCTGCCTATCCACCCCATATTCGTAGTTTGATCTCTTATCGAGATGCACTATTTCGCAATATTCGTTACCCACTTGTTCGAAAACTGTATGAAAAAGCTAGTTGTGATCTACTTAAACAAATCAACAAGTGGAATAAGCACTGCCTCAAGAAAAGGCTCACATCCTCTCGTAATTTGTACCGGCATATCTCTTCTCTCACACGTCCCAAACCCAATCCTCCTCGTTTTCTCATTGATCGAAATGGTTTTGTTTTGACTGACTCTCAAAGTAAATGTGACTTACTAGCAGCTGAGTTTGCCTCTTCCTTTACCCATGATGACGGTTTGTTACCCCGCCCCGCTGGAGATCCCATTCTTCCACAAACTAATCTAAGTATCTTTCTTCCGTATACTGTTTCACGTGCTTTGTCTAAATTGAAATACACGGGTAGTACCGGTGCCGATGGAATTCCTCAGCTTGTGTTCAAAATGTGTCATTCTTCGCTTTCGGTTCCTCTATCCCACATATACAACTTCTGTCTTATCACATCTTCGACTCCTGCTATTTGGAAGCATTATTTTGTGACCGCAATTCCTAAACAAGGCAAAGAACCCTCGTCTCCTTCTTCCTATAGGCCCATATCGATATTGTCCCCTGCATCGAAGACAATAGAGCGCCTACTTCGTAAGACTATTATAGAGCATCTAGAAAGATTCGATGTGTTGTCTAATTATCAGCACGGTTTTCGAGAGAAGGCTTCTGTTGTCACCAATTTATTGATGTGTGAGGAAGACTGGACGAGAGCGCTAGGGAGTGGACTTTCCACCGATGTCATATATCTCGATTTTTCTCGAGCTTTCGATACAATTAGTATTCCTAAGCTTCTCTACAAGTGTAGACATTATGGTATACCATCTCAATTGTTATTGTTTCTGGAATCATTCTTGACAGATCGCACTTTTTCAGTTCGCATTGGTAGGACTCGTTCTCCTCAATTTAATGTGACATCAGGGGTTCCCCAGGGTTCTGTTCTTGGACCCCTGCTATTCATCTTATACATAACTGATTTGAACCATGTACTAGCTCAATTCCCTAATGTGCATTTCCAAGCATTTGCCGATGATATTAAAGTGTATGTGTCTTATAACAAAGATACCTTTTTAGAGCGAAGTCAAGAACTACAACTTGCACTCGATGCTATTACTGTTTGGTGTGAATGTAATCAACTCTCCTTGTCTCCCAGTAAAACTCTTCATCTGCATATAGGGTACCAATCTCTCATCGCCTCCTATTCAATCTGTCATGTTCTGTTATCACGTGTCAACCAAGTTCGCGACCTGGGAGTACAAGTTGTCTCATCATTGCGCAGAGGCCCAGCTGTTGAAGATCGAGTGAGCAAAGCAACGGCAGCCATGTATTCACTCCTCCGTGCTGTTCCCATCAACGACCCAGTTATTCTACTCAAATGCTTTTCCACATATATACTTCCTCATCTAGAATTTGCATCTTGCTTCTGGAATCCATATTATAAAAAAGACTGCAAAATTATCGAGAAAGTACTTGAAGCTTTTACTCGTATTGTATACTACCGATGCTTTCCTAATCCTGATTATCCACGTGCACTTCCTTCTTATTCTTGTCGATTGGCTAACCTAGGTCTTTCTTCCTTGATAGACAGGCGGAAAGTCGCGGATCTTATGATGGGTTGGAAAATTTACAACAATAGTTCCATTGTCGCGAAGGAAAAGTTCTTCAAATGGGTTCCGATTACACGGACAAATGTTAACGGTTTGTATGTCGAAGCAACACAGAATACGGCCCGTTTCCATTGTTTCTCATTAAGGGTAGCACGTATGTTCACTAGATTATCGAGAGATGTGTTGAATGTTCCGAGTGAACACGTTTTTAAAAAAGCTGTCATCAATATCATTGATACACTTTAGTCTTTCCGTTTCGAATCAGCAGACATATGGATGTAATTATTAGACACTATGACGCGCTCTGTAATAAATTGTTACAAGAATTGTCTTAGAGTTCTTTTCTTTTTTTTGTCTTTGCTTCTTAAAGACACCATTGTTATCTGTGGTTTTTGAATGTTTGTTTTTGCACTGACAAGTGTAGATAAAATATATATAAGACGTTACTGTCTCAGCAATCCTTAACCAGGCTGAAAGCATGATCAAGGAAGAACTCTTCATTATGGAGATGAGTAACGAGCAATCATCAAAACCAAATCGCCACACCATCCATGTAACCAAAACGGACACCCCAGTCGAGAGGTATCGTAAGGGGGCAGACCGCATAGTTCCGACCCCTCAGCCGCTCGTGGCGAGGGGTGACAAATGTTGTGTATTCTGCAACAAGCACAAATTGTCATGGGAATGCAGGAAGATCCCGATGGTGAAGGATCGCATAGAGTTTGCGAGAAAACATGGATGGGCCAGATGTGCCTGAAACCTAGAGGGTCCGCACATCAGTGCGACGTTCGCTGCCCGTACTGTGATGGACCGCATGACATCGCCTTATGTTTCCGGCTCATGATGAGGTCCAGCAAAAAAGGTAATGCCGCGGTGAAAGTTTCGGAAAGGAACACATCAGCTACCTTGAGCAGCCAGGGAGACATACCTAGAAGAGCTCCCCAGCAGCACATTGGGCAAGTCCATTCAATACTCCCTTAGTGCATACCCTCATACGAGCCTCGTTTGCAAACTGGTAAGGTTCGCGTTGGAAATCGCATCCATAAAAAGGTCGAATTCATTCTTGACAGTGGTGCCTCTGTGAGTTTAATCTCAGAAAGCGTAGCGAAGGAACTTGAGCTCCGTGAACTACGGAAGTCTGAATGTTCGCTAGCAGGGCTTGGAGCAAATTCTACAGGAACAAGAATGTATTCCATCTACGAAGTTCCCTTGCACGGAGTCAATGGGGAGAAACTCGTGATTGAAGCGATGGCGCACCCAGAGCCACTAACTGCAACCCTCGAATACAGCTCCCTACCAGCACAGGACATTGCTTTCATTCAGAGAAAAAAGATTCGTCTAGCTGATGAATATGATGTGAAATCCCAGATAAACCCGGTACTCTTACTGGGCAACAAGGACTACTTGAAGGTTCTTAAATGGAAAAAGCAACCAATAACTCTACCAAGTGGTTTCGTGTTGGTACCTTCCAAGCTCGGTTGGATTGCTACGGGTGAAGCAACCTGTGGTTACAAAAATTCGAATGAAACACATCTCATCACTCACGTGAAGGACATCATTCGAAATCAGTATGATTTAAGAGAAAAGACTGCATTCAAAGAGCGGTCAAAACCAGACGCTCAAAAGCGGTCACTACATGCTTCCCTTGAGAAAACGGCTACGTCGAGTCAACTCGACTTCGGAAGACGTATCGAAAAATGGGATTTAAGGTTCGACAATCGTCGACCGGCGAAAGGCTCATCAGCTTCACAATTTCCCGTCGTCAATCGAAACTTCGCAAGCAATCTTTATAAGCGTCCTAACAGAGATGGTGTGCAGTCAGGCACTTCAAAAAGACCATGGAAATCTGTTAATGAAACGTTGCCAGACAGGGCGCCCCAGGGTGACTATTCGTCACAATTCCGTCCCAAAGCGGAATGCTTGTTGTGTGATGACGCATCGCACAAGGCGGTCGCATGTCGGAACGTCGCCACTTTGGAAGAAAGAAGGCGAATTTTATTGAGGAAGGCGAGATGCCTTCGTTGCCTGCAATCTTTCAACAGAGGACATCGATGCCCGCCAATCGCATGCCCCTTCTGCTACGCCACCGAGGACGCCCATCACGGAGCAGTCTGCGAGGAAAATCCGTTCTGCAACGTCTAGGAGGACCTCGCGGGACCGGCTCCTTCGTCGCTGTCTTTGTTTTTGTGGGCCCCCAATGTAATCATAATCATATTGTGATTACCGCTTTTTGGTATAGGTAATTTTAGTGTAAGGGCGACGCCTTTCTCGAACTTTCTCTAATCAAATTTAGGTTTCTCCTAAAATATTTTAGGCCACATTCGACACGTCGCTGCATTTTGTTGTGTTGTTTTTTCGTTGTTTTTTGTTGTGTTAAACTTTATAAGTTACTTTTTGAGGTTAATAACTTATTATGCTTAAGTGCTATATTTTCTCTTTTACCTTATCATTCTTACTCGGTCTTTCTTGCGGTAGGAAACATTTCTTCTTTTTCTCTTTAACCTTAACACTCAATCATATTAGAAGTCTGTCTTCTTCGTCTTCTTCCGCGCGCGCGTTATTGTCACCTATGTTTCAAGAACATAGGTTTAATTACCCAAGTTTGAGACAGGTACGTCCTGTTGCACGTAGCAGATCTCAATCGCACGTCGATCTCAACCGCTCATCTAAGTTCCGGAAGAAGGCAGTCAAGCCGTCGGACAGGCGCGAAGTTAGCTTACTAGGACTAGTTAGATAGTGATCCGGGTAACGTAACGTAAGTTACTCATTTCTTTAAATTCACTTCTAGTTTTCGGGTTCTAGTAACTTCATTCTCCTCTCTTTTCATTCTCTCTCCATAATTTTCATTCTCTCCATAAATTTCATTATCTCTTAATTAGTTATTTCTCTCTTCTCTCTCTCTCTTCATAATTCTTTCTCTCTCTTCATAATTCTCTCTCTCTCTTAATCACTCCTCGTCCTTCTCTATCATTTATTCTTGTTAGTAAGTTCGTTAGTTCGTTATTTAATCGTTCGTTGGTTCTGTGAATAAACCTGTAAAGGCTATCTTTAAAAGTCCCGCGTGGCAGGCAAGACAAGAAACGGCTTTCAAGCCCGAATTGTATCTTCAAGAAATCTGGTGTCCTTGAGGGAGTATCCCTTGACATCCAGATCTGCAACACACTACCGAAAAGACTTTATAGTTATTGTCACCTATGTTTTAAGAACATAGGTTTAATTACCCAAGTTTGAGACAGGTACGTCCTGTTGCACGTAGCAGATCTCAATCGCACGTCGATCTCAACCGCTCATCTAAGTTCCGGAAGAAGGCAGTCAAGCCGTCGGACAGGCGCGAAGTTAGCTTACTAGGACTAGTTAGATAGTGATCCGGGTAACGTAACGTAAGTTACTCATTTCTTTAAATTCACTTCTAGTTTTCGGGTTCTATTAACTTCATCCTCCTCTCTTTTCATTCTCTCTCCATAATTTTCATTCTCTCCATAAATTTCATTATCTCTTAATTAGTTATTTCTCTCTTCTCTCTCTCTCTTCATAATTCTTTCTCTCTCTTCATAATTCTCTCTCTCTTAATCACTCCTCGTCCTTCTCTATCATTTATTCTTGTTAGTAAGTTCGTTAGTTCGTTATTTAATCGTTCGTTGGTTCTGTGAATAAACCTGTAAAGGCTATCTTTGGAAGTCCCGCGTGGCAAGCAAGACAAGAAACGGCTTTCAAGCCCGAATTGTATCTTCAAGAAATCTGGTGTCCTTGAGGGAGTATCCCTTGACATCCAGATCTGCAACACACTACCGAAAAGACTTTATAGTTATTGTCACCTATGTTTTAAGAACATAGGTTTAATTACCCAAGTTTGAGACAGGTACGTCCTGTTGCACGTAGCAGATCTCAATCGCACGTCGATCTAAACCGCTCATCTAACTTCCGGAAGAAGGCAGTCAAGCCGTCGGACAGGCGCGAAGTTAGCTTACTAGGACTAGTTAGATAGTGATCCGGGTAACGTAACGTAAGTTACTCATTTCTTTAAATTCACTTCTAGTTTTCGGGTTCTATTAACTTCATCCTCCTCTCTTTTCATTCTCTCTCCATAATTTTCATTCTCTCCATAAATTTCATTATCTCTTAATTAGTTATTTCTCTCTTCTCTCTCTCTCTTCATAATTCTTTCTCTCTCTTCATAATTCTCTCTCTCTCTTAATCACTCCTCGTCCTTCTCTATCATTTATTCTTGTTAGTGAGTTCGTTAGTTCGTTATTTAATCGTTCGTTGGTTCTGTGAATAAACCTGTAAAGGCTATCTTTGGAAGTCCCGCGTGGCAAGCAAGACAAGAAACGGCTTTCAAGCCCGAATTGTATCTTCAAGAAATCTGGTGTCCTTGAGGGAGTATCCCTTGACATCCAGATCTGCAACACACTACCGAAAAGACTTTATAGTTATTGTCACCTATGTTTTAAGAACATAGGTTTAATTACCCAAGTTTGAGACAGGTACGTCCTGTTGCACGTAGCAGATCTCAATCGCACGTCGATCTCAACCGCTCATCTAACTTCCGGAAGAAGGCAGTCAAGCCGTCGGACAGGCGCGAAGTTAGCTTACTAGGACTAGTTAGATAGTGATCCGGGTAACGTAACGTAAGTTACTCATTTCTTTAAATTCACTTCTAGTTTTCGGGTTCTATTAACTTCATCCTCCTCTCTTTTCATTCTTTCTCCATAATTTTGATTCTCTCCATAAATTTCATTATCTCTTAATTAGTTATTTCTCTCTTCTCTCTCTCTCTTCATAATTCTTTCTCTCTCTTCATAATTCTCTCTCTCTCTTAATCACTCCTCGTCCTTCTCTATCATTTATTCTTGTTAGTAAGTTCGTTAGTTCGTTATTTAATCGTTCGTTGGTTCTGTGAATAAACCTGTAAAGGATATCTTTGGAAGTCCCGCTTGCAAGCAAGACAAGAAACGGCTTTCAAGCCCGAATTGTATCTTCAAGAAATCTGGTGTCCTTGAGGGAGTATCCCTTGACATCCAGATCTGCAACACACTACCGAAAAGACTTTATAGTTATTGTCACCTATGTTTTAAGAACATAGGTTTAATTACCCAAGTTTGAGACAGGTACGTCCTGTTGCACGTAGCAGATCTCAATCGCACGTCGATCTCAACCGCTCATCTAACTTCCGGAAGAAGGCAGTCAAGCCGTCGGACAGGCGCGAAGTTAGCTTACTAGGACTAGTTAGATAGTGATCCGGGTAACGTAACGTAAGTTACTCATTTCTTTAAATTCACTTCTAGTTTTCGGGTTCTATTAACTTCATCCTCCTCTCTTTTCATTCTCTCTCCATAATTTTCATTCTCTCCATAAATTTCATTATCTCTTAATTAGTTATTTCTCTCTTCTCTCTCTCTTCATAATTCTTTCTCTCTCTTCATAATTCTCTCTCTCTCTTCATAATTCTCTCTCTCTCTTAATCACTCCTCGTCCTTCTCTATCATTTATTCTTGTTAGTAAGTTCGTTAGTTCGTTATTTAAACGTTCGTTGGTTCTGTGAATAAACCTGTAAAGGCTATCTTTGGAAGTCCGCGTGGCAGGCAAGACAAGAAACGGCTTTCAAGCCCGAATTGTATCTTCAAAAAATCTGGTGTCCTTGAGGGAGTATCTCTTGACATCCAGATCTGCAACACACTACCGAAAAGACTTTATATATATATATTGAATCGGTCGATAGATGAAACATCACAGGGACACGGCTCTACTGTTTCGTGCTCTTTGCAGAAGCACTCGCGGCCCGGCGTAAACTGCAATGGGCTACTTATGAATTGAATTTTTGTCAAATCCTGACCAGAGGTGAAATAGACTGTTTAGAAGATTTTTTAAAAAAAAAACAAGAAAAAGTAAGAGATGATAAGAAGAGCAGAGATGTTATTGTTGTTTCAATTACCGATCAATTTTGGAAAACTATTTGACCAGTCAGTCAGCTTTGACCGATTTGTAAAACACTAGTGAGTACTCTTAATTAATTCTTAAGCAACGCTTCATATACTGTTCTTACTCACTTGTATAGTCGGATTTTCATGTTCTTCCTCACTTTAATATCGTTTCTAAAAGGTTAAAACTGCTGGTCATTATGATTGATACAGAAAACATTAAGCAAAACTAGCACAAATTCTCACAGCAAAGATTGCGAAAAGCTAAGTGAGCATAAGACTCATCAAATTGATAAACAAATTCTACATTGACAGGAAACTCGACACTATGCGTTTAGCCCCCCCCCCCCCATACCAGAGGTTCCAGCGGTCATATGTCTGACTTATTTACATTTACAAAAAAAAATTTACGTCGAAAAAAGTTCACGGTAACGAGGCCATACGGTTTAGGCTACCGAGACCGTATCAAAAAATGCCACTCTCATCTGACCCAATTGAACCTCTGGTAAGGGGGGGGTGTCCCTAAAGTACAGAAGTGTCAACATTACATTAAAACATTGTTCATGAAAGACGGAAAAAATCAAAATACTTTTTCGACAAATCATCACTGTGCGCGAGATGCTATTAAGAGGCTTTACTGCGCTTTCTGTGTCAAAGAGAAAGAGAAAGAGATAGCCCGTGAGGAACATTATTAGGAACATTACGTTTTGTAAAAAAGAGCGATTGTTGAAGCGATTGTCGAAAAACAGTGAATGCCATCAAACCAAAACTACGCATGACTGGTTTTTCGGTTTTGACAGATTTGCGCATTAATTCAACTTTGAGTACGAATTAGAGAGACATAGTTTTCTTTATTCTTTCAGACTAGAAAATCTGTTAACTATATATTTTGCATTCAAATTTGAAGAAAAACTATTGGGAAAATTCGCTGAAGCGAGAGGGGGCCACACTTCACTTCGGGGGGGGGGGGGGCGGCATCTAATTTTTACATCAAAATACGCTTAGGCTTTGTGCTTTTACGCTAAAGAGGCCGTACGGCTTAGGTTATCAAACAATTTTTAGACCTTATCAAACAATTTATTGAATTTAAACAACTAAGTAAAGTTAATTGATTAAATTATAATGAGAAAACCTGTGTTCGGAAGAGACGTCCCGAATGCCAGGACCTTAACATCCTCATATTTCAACAAAGGTCACTTCAATAGTTGGCATTACTGCAGTTTAAGTGGCAGCGCTCTAGGCTTTAAACGCTTCGGTTTCGAAAAATTTCTTCATAGATGTTCATTTTGAGCCTCAAGGACTCTGGTTCTTGCAAAAAAAACTTTTTTACAAGAAAAAAATTTTTCTCATTTTTTTACAAAAAAAATGATTTTCACCAGATTCCCTGAAGCTCAAAATTAACATCTATGAAAAAAATTGAAACCGAAGCGTTTAAAGCCCACGAGCGCTACCACTTAAACTGCAGAAGTGCCCAATAGTTAATAGAACTGCTCTTCGAGAGAAAGGTCTGATAAATAAGAAGTAAACTAGACGTGAAGGGTTCAGAATGGAGTGTTTATCATCAATGTAATGCATATTTTCTCAAAATCCCCGAAAATTCTACCTATGCACATCACATAAAAAGGTTTCATACTGCTACAATAGGGAAACGCGTCGCGTTCCGTGTTTTTCAGGTCAAAGTTGTTTCAAACCATCTAATAAGGCGGTTTAAACCGTTTTTGTTTAACGGTTATTTTTTTTTAAACGGTTTCAACAGTGACAGTTGTTTTTCTGTGTGTGTACAAATGTGATTTAGGTTGTTATCTATCAAGTGTGGATAATTATGACATGTACAAGGGTTGTTCCGAATCTCATCGAATTTACGATCATTAAGATTTTTGAGAAATTCGTTATAATTGAAAAATTTTGTAGTTTGTAGATTATACGAAATTTGAATTTTTTATGGAGTTTTTCCTTTAAATCGGTGTCATAATGTTTTTTCAAGGCTTTGTTAAATATACGGTTTAGTGGGATGTTGTCCATGTATTTTCCGTAAAATGTGAGTTTAACGTTGAATTTGTCAATTTTCCCATATTTGGTTTTTGTTTTTTCCCAGAAATACTCACATATTGAACTGGTTATCAGAATTTTTTGTTGGTTGTGGAGGTTATTAAGTTCTTTGGCCAGTGTAAATTTAATCAAGTTATCTTTTTCTTTCACTTTCAGTTTCTTGTATTCCAAATAAAGTTCTCTTGTATTCCAAATAAGGTTCTCTTGTATTCCAAATAAAGTAAAGGTATATACTTCTTGTTTTATCAAGTTGGTGTAATCTTGGTATACAATATTGCGTTATGTATTATGTGTGAGGTAGAGTTTTTTCATGTTACTGGAAGTGATTAAACTACAAAATACAAAAGATATTTGAACGATGATATTCGAAAATTGAAAGAGAAATTGTTTGGTTTGAATGTGCAAGTGTAAAAGATTTGCTGCGAAGCAGCTAAGGGTGCTCCGGTCCGAGACCAGAGTTGCTGCAGAGCAGCTAAGATTATCCAGCAAGCCGGATCTGCTACGCGATGTAGAGTTTTGTAGAAAAATTGTCGCAAAGAACAATTAGGACACTCACACATTTTTACGAACGAAGGAAATCAAAACGACTAATACTTTTTTCAAGTAAAAAAAGCGCGTTCGAACGGAATGATCTAAATAACAAATTTTGAGAGATTTTTTTTTCTGCCCTTTTGTCGCGGCAGAGAATTGTCGACTTATTCGTCGCTCTGAATTTCAGTTACTCGGCCTTTTGATCTCGAGTGATATTTGAAGAACTTGAAGCCGTATTTTCCGGGCGATGATTCAATTTTTTGAACTACGCTCTAATAAGATGGATAAAGAAGCAGAGAACTGAATTCGGAATTGTCCCAAGCAATGAGGCTGATTGTCCTATGGCATCAAAAAACAAACGATTGAATTTCAACCTAGATTTTCTATTAAATAAAAACTAGCATCAGAGTTGGAAAAGTACCAATTCTGACCATGCTGTCTGCTTCACTAATTATTAATCTCTTTCTTTTTCGTGAACATATTGTAATATTTCCCGGCTCGATTCGACCTTGGGTCATGAAATTCGTTTGCAATAGATTTTTCTTAGAAGAAGAAGCTTCAAGGGTTCCGATTCCCGTTCTTCTTGTTGGGAAAACAACAGACTAATGCTAGTCTTCTTGTTGGGAAAACAACAGACTAATGCTTTCCTGAATCTGTGACGCTTCATGTTCTGAGACATTGACAATGAAGCGTTGGTTACGCGATCGCAATTTCGGCCAGAGTTGAACCGCTGGCTTGGTTTGAGTTCATCTCTTTGACTTGCTGTTTTCCATTTCATATAATATTTTAAAGGAATTTTTTCGAGTGGAAATTTTTCCGTTTTAAAATAATTGTTGATAGAGTGCTGAGATTTGAACCCCTTCCAAACCCAGAGTATTCGTTATTCGTGCTAACTATCTGCAACAAGACAACACATAAGGACTTTGCGAGCGGAACGACGGAACTCATCTATCCTTTGTCAGATTGATGCTTCAATAACAGCAATGATGCACTTCAAATTATGTTTTTTTATGTCAAAAAATTATTTCAAAATTATATATGAATAAAAGTCCAGAGAAGGACTAAATTATATCAATCTCAACAATATCACTCTATTTTTCTTTTCGCTTCTTTGACTTCATTTTTTTTCTTTGTAAATATATCTCTTTAATTTTTCTATTTTTTTCTTCTTTTTCTGACTAGCAAGTTTTCTTCAACAGCTATAACATCATGATGAGTGGGGAACTAAGCACCATGATCTCGATCATCCAACTATTGCCAGTTGTTGCTTGTACCTTATTCACTTTTAAGTGAATGATAGATTAGTTCATGAAAAAATGCTTTCTGTGTTCATTAAAAACCGTCGTTTATTGCAATGATAGCACATCTTGAGTGAGTTAACTGAGTAACAAGAAAAACACCCATTTTCGTAATCATTTCAAGTCAAAAAATGAAGAAAACTTAAAATGATTGTAAGTCAGCTATTTGATATTTTGTTGTAGTTAAAAAAGCGTATAGTGAAGACATGGTATCAGTGTTTCAACATTTAAATACAGTTTTTGCGTGAACAAGAAAGACTAACATATCTTTTAAACTATATGCACTATTATAACCGTTCTCTTCTCTAATAATTTGTAATTTTGAGAATCAATAAAATAAGAATGAAGAGAATGGTCAAGTGATGCGTTTTTGATGCATCAAAAAGTTGGCTCAAACTTGTTCCGAATCAAACAAGCTGCAAATAATGAGAAACTTTTTCAAAACTAAAATTTTCGTTATGTACAAACACATAATAATTTCTTGAGAACAAAGTTACTGCTTGAAAAAGTTAGTCAATGAAATTAGTTTATGTAAGAATGCTTGCCTATTGAAAATTTTTAACTTACAAGCCTTCGTACAAACGTACGTATGTGCGAAAATTCATCAGATGTTGCTCAGTTTACATCGAAATCGAGTCCCCTAGCGCCCATAGCCTTTTCTTCATACGTCTTAGGATTGAAAGAATCATCACCTGCATTCAGAAATATAAACACTGAACAGTTCATTGGACGAAATGACAGAAATAGGGAAGTATTACACAGTTTTTTGTCGTCCGTATCAGAGAGCAGTGTAAATCGAGAGAAATTAGCTAAAGAATGCAGTTCAGAAAGTGATATAAAGAACCAGTCTTTGCGCTTCATTTCACTTTCCACTCCTGCTAGGAAGTGTAATGACTATGGTCTTGCCGCGAGGGATCTGCGGCACCGGAAAGAAGATCCTGCTTCTCTGCTCGTCTCCACTTCGCTGCAGGCACAGACATTCCCGGGCGCATAGATTTTGTATGATGGCGAATTGACACATGCTCAGCTTTGAGTACATCTCGCACAAGTGTAGAGGGAGACGGTTTGAATGTGGACAATCTGAGGGGGTGGGTGAAAGAGGTGGACTGTATCCTGTGAAAGATGGGCCGGGTAGTGTAGTCGGAGAGAAAGAGTTCTCCTGATAGCTTGAAGAAAATGGGGTGTTGTATGGAGTAACTAGACCTGTAATTATTTTTTTGCAAAACGAGCTATCGGACCTTGAATAATCCAATTTCTAACTGTTGACCTAACAAGGTACTTTACTGAGATGAAACACTGCGAAATTGATATTCGGTTCTCATGCAGACCGGTGAATAGTGGTTGTTCTTAAGCTTCTGCTCCACATTCTTAACCTTCTGATCCACACTCTTACCCTTCTGCTCCACATTCTTACCCTTCTGCTCCTCTCCACTCTTCATCGTGCTCCAATAGAATAGGATTCAAAGGGCTTGAGACTATATTGTCCAAACAATATTCTACACTCTCGTGTTTCTACCTTCAATATTATATTATTAGAAAAAGGCTAAATTGTGTGAGTGATGGGCCATACGCTTCATTTATGAATATGGCATCCATTATTAAGCGAGTAAAATGTAGGAAAAAAATTAAGTTGAAATAGCTCCCTATCTAAAAAATTTAGTTGAAATAGCTCCCTATCTTTATGAATTAGTCCCTGTCCTCGTTTGTGTTAAATTTTGTTGGGTATCAAAAAAATAGCTTATCAAAATGATCTCGCTATCAACCACTTACACTTCATAATGTAGTCGTATCAAGAGGATAGAAAAAGTCAAGGTAACATTGAATTATTTTTCAATAATATTCCAGCCTTTCTCCGAAACGTCTCGACTTGGCTGTTGCTTTGAGTTCATTTGTGAACACGCTTTACGTGATTTCATCAATGCGAAATGCTAATATGGAGTTATAAGTTTAAGACTCATGCTTTTTTCACCTCTCTCATGCTTCGAATAAGTATTAGAAATATTTTTTCATTCGCTTATTGGTTCAATGTTTTGTTACTCGCTTATGATTGTTACTAATCATTCCATTAAGTTTTTTCAACGACGCAGTGAATTTATTCAGCACGTTTAGAGTATTAATTATTAGAAAGAAGATGACAGTGTTTTATTGCGGTTGACTGGATGAGTTTAGTTACATGCAGTACCTATCTATCGAAAAATTTAAATGTATGAGTATAAATCAATAGATAATTTTGGTTATCTGAAATGGGGATGAATATTCAGAAGTCTAATATTGAAATTTTTGAATGCTTCTTGTATAGGGTGTTAGGCTTTGTATTAGGGAGTAGAAGAGGTTGCAAGGCAGAATGAATTGATGACGAGACCAAGTACGGTTCCTCGTGTTCCATATCATTCAAAGTCTTTTTCATTGGGAGGTCTGCGAGTTGTCATTCGCGTACTCCTTTCGATGTCTCAACGACAGTTGCAGGTGGCTTGGCACGCGTATTTCTGCCGGGCGTTGCAGGCCTGGTCAGGAGTCGTGTGTGAGAGACAGAACTTGGCGCCGTATCTATCGGTGAATCTGCACGGAGCACGAGCTGCAACACACTCAACTAAAAATACAGGGGCTTAATGAGATTGAAAATAGCAGTGAACCAACGACCAGACCCTGGTTCTATTAAAATACATAGGTGCATATCTTGATAGAAGAAAGTTGTAGAAAGCATCAAATCTAGTAGAAACACATGTCAGGACGCAAAAATTAGCGCGAGGAAAAAATCACCATTTATTGACTTGGAAAACGAACCAGACAGATACACACATAAGTTCGCAAATGCTTACACACACCAATAAAAAAACTGGTTAGAAAAATGGCACATTTAAACTTATAAATCTGAATATCCATAGTCATCGAAAAAGACGCATGAATAGCTCTAGAATGAAAGTCTCAGTCATGAATGTATGCGTGTTCTCTTCATACTTGTTTAATTACCAGATACATAAAATAGAAGAGAAAACCTGAAGCCAAACGATATTTTAGAAAATGAGTATCAGGCGAGAGCGTTCAGGAGAAACAACCTCATCATCGAAACTAACCCATACCGTGAGCATCAAGCTTTTATCGCACACAGATGATTGTTAGGCTATAATGTCTTGTCCTTTTTTTCTGTGAAAACTCCAGTTTTCTCGAGAATGCGGAAGAATCTGCTCTTTGAACGAATAAGTTGGAGAGGAAAACTCGATATGGGAAGACTTCCAGGTTAAAAGTGTTGAATTTCCAATCTTTGAAAGATTCGCTTTCATTGTTATCAAGAAAAAGGCAAGCGGAAAGAAAGGACGTTTATTAGTAGAATAAAAATATATCACTCCACACTTTACATCATAAAAAATGTATGTATATACACAGCCATGAATAATTACACTTTAGTTGTGTTTAAAAAAAATTGCTGCAAATTGTATTTTGTTCAGGAAAATTTTGCCCAAAATGCATGCAAGAGATTCATAAACATCCTACTGAAAAAAGGGGTGTAAGCAATCACCAGAATATCAATAAAAATGACTGGTTTAGTTTGAGAGCCACTAAAAAACCAAATAAATAGAATTATGACAGGAGAATCAGCAGCTGAATTCAAAAAAAAAATACTACTAATTACTAATACTCGTTCGAATCGGTTAATCTGCCACAGCTATCTAGTAAAAGTCTCTATTTTAGGGTTTTCAAATATGTATGTATCTAAGTATCCAACAACCAGGCAACCTTCATCAAAGGCACACGCTTTTGAATGTATGTATACAGATTTCACCCATGCTTTCACACCCTCTCTATCAGATAGTAAAAAAATTTCCTAATTCGCCCATGTTGTGTATTATGCATACAGGTTTTCATCAAAATTCATAAGCAAAAGGCATAAATGGTTTTTTTGACGGCATAAATGGTTTTTTTCTCACACAAAAAACTCTAAAAATTAATTTTTCAGTGATTAGTTTTTGATTCCTGATTAGTTCATCACAAAAAAACACAATGAAGACTTCGCATTTTCAGTAGTTTTTTTTCTCGATTCTACGCTTTTCATGAGCAGTTATAATACAGGTGAATGAACTCCCATGTTCTAAATTTGCTCGGAAGAAAGCTCTTAAAGCGAGGCAAACAGTGCTGTAAAGAAGAGAAGTAGCAAACTCGTTGTCGTCGCTTTTCCGCCTGAAGAGAAGTCATCGCAAGTGTTGATCCCACATGAAGACTTCCAGTCCGATATCGTATTCTCGGACACGTACCTCACAAATGAACACAATCAACTAACTATTCATTCCATATTTGAAATGCGCTTTCGCATTTGATGTATGATTAAGTTGACGTCAAATCAATTTATTTAATAATCATTATAATCTATCAGCATATAATTAATCTGCTTTGCTTGAGTTAAGAGAACATTGTCAGTTATTCGTTAAAAGAAAATCTACTTCGTGTTTTAAAAAAAGGAAAGTTCCTTTTTTTGTTTTAGCTTCATGTTCTTCAAAAACAGTTCACAGAGTAACTTACTGTCTGAAAGTTTGAAGGGGTAGCCAGCCTTCGGAATTAACGGCAGCATTCAACATTGGCACCAACTTGCTCTGTAATAACATAAGCTCTGTAATAACATGAGGCTCAAGGTATGAGAGTTATTGCTTATTTACTGAGTATAAACACCCATTATTTTGCTTTTCGATGGTTGTAAGCTAAGACTCCAATCAATCAGGTAACTGTTCTTTTTGAGCAGTTTTGAGTTTATCATTATGCTCAACATTTCATTCTTAACTTGAGGCTTCCGATCGTAAATGAATGGTACCCTGTATATGACATGGGCGTCAATGGGATTGGGGTCGTGGTTCAGAAGTCTCACTGCAGGTCCAGCAGAGCTCGTTTTGTATTCAATTACGAAACCTGGAAACAAATTTTGATTTCATTAAGTATTTCAATTTAAAAAAATTTGTCCTAGTTACAGTGATTGTCCATTTTGTACGAATGGAAAAGTTCACTAAATTTAGATTTATATACTATATCTTTAATTTATCTATTAAAATATTCATACTGTTTCATTTTTGTATATTAGTTTTTCAAAGCCTTAGTAAAAAGATTCGCTCACCAGCAGATGTAGTCAGTTCTTTCTTCTCTATGCCAATCAATAAAAAGATTCGCTCACCAGCAGATGTAGTGAGTTCTTTCTTCTCTATGCCAATCAATAAAAAGACTCGCTCACCAGCAGAAGTAGTGAATTCTTTCTTCTCTATGCCAATCAATAAAAAGATTCGCTCACCAGCAGAAGTAGTGAGTTCTTTCTTCTCTATGCCAGTCAATAAAAAGATTCGCTCACCAGCAGAAGTAGTGAGTTCTTTCTTCTCTATGCCAATCAATAAAAGATTCGCTCACCAGCAGAAGTAGTGAGTTCTTTCTTCTCTATGCCAATCAATAAAACGACTCGCTCACCAGCAGAAGTAGTGAGTTCTTTCTTCTCTATGCCAATCAATAAAAAGACTCGCTCACCAGCAGAAGTAGTGAGTTCTTTCTTCTCTATGCCAATCAATAAAAAGATTCGCTCACCAGCAGAAGTAGTGAGTTCTTTCTTCTCTATGCCAATCAATAAAAAGACTCGCTCACCAGCAGAAGTAGTGAATTCTTTCTTCTCTATGCCAATCAATAAAAAGATTCGCTCACCAGCAGAAGTAGTGAGTTCTTTCTTCTCTATGCCAATCAGGAAAAAGATTCGCTCACCAGCAGAAGTAGTGAGTTCTTTCTTCTCTATGCCAATCAATAAAAAGATTCGCTCACCAGCAGAAGTAGTGAGTTCTTTCTTCTCTATGCCAATCAATAAAAAGACTCGCTCACCAGCAGAAGTAGTGAATTCTTTCTTCTCTATGCCAATCAATAAAAAGATTCGCTCACCAGCAGAAGTAGTGAGTTCTTTCTTCTCTATGCCAATCAATAAAAAGATTCGCTCACCAGCAGAAGTAGTGAGTTCTTTCTTCTCTATGCCAATCAATAAAAAGATTCGCTCACCAGCAGAAGTAGTGAGTTCTTTCTTCTCTATGCCAATCAATAAAAAGACTCGCTCACCAGCAGAAGTAGTGAATTCTTTCTTCTCTATGCCAATCAATAAAAAGATTCGCTCACCAGCAGAAGTAGTGAGTTCTTTCTTCTCTATGCCAATCAATAAAAAGATTCGCTCACCAGCAGAAGTAGTGAGTTCTTTCTTCTCTATGCCAATCAATAAAAAGACTCGCTCACCAGCAGAAGTAGTGAATTCTTTCTTCTCTATGCCAATCAATAAAAAGATTCGCTCACCAGCAGAAGTAGTGAGTTCTTTCTTCTCTATGCCAATCAATAAAAAGATTCGCTCACCAGCAGAAGTAGTGAGTTCTTTCTTCTCTATGCCAATCAGCTTCATCAGCGACAAAGTCACTTCGGTATGCTGAAGAAGTCTCTTTCAAAATTTCTCGAGAACAAATGAGCTAAGTGAAATGCCCAACTTGTATGTAAGAATCGGTTCTTATTTCCTATTTAATGAGTTGTTCTTCGATGAACATATTGGTTGAAGACCTTTGCACCCCCCCCCCTCTCCAAATATAGTTTCAATAGTCTTGAACGAGTCATGGAGCTGTATGAAAAAAACCTTAGTTGACTGTTATAGCTTCGACTCTATCCACTGAGAATTTACGGAACGGTTCACTTTCTTGATTATCATAACTTGAATCCATAAGTGAATTGGTTTTTGGGCAAACCGATGCATATCCGATGATTCGAGGAGCGGGCTTTCCCTTCGAGGCCTTGTCCAGCCATTCAAGAATGTTGCTGGCCCATGTGCCGCCTATCAAGTGATTTTTTATTTAACTACATCGAAAAGCTCAGGTGTGAAGAATTAACTTAAATCTTCCAGCAGAATACGGGTTTTAATTATTGAATGAATATAGTTTTTTCACTGCAACTAAGAAAGGTTTTATTTTTTCAGTTTTTGAATTTTTTATATTTTTTTTCTTATTTTCCTAACTTTTTCACGTGTTTTCCAAACAAAACAAGGATTTTCTAGTGGATTTTTTACTCACGCATTTCCAAACTGAAAGCTTGAAATTCTGATGAAATTTTAATTTGCAACAAGACTCTCATCGAACAATTCACTCAAAACACCTCTACTTACTGCCACTTTCGGATTTGAGTCGTCTTCCGTCTAATTTTCAAGCACTTTTTTCACTTTCTACTTTCTGTACAGCTGTTTTTGTAAGTTTATATTGTTCGTTTTTGATAAAAGTTCTCACCCATCAGGTCTCGGCAGGGCGCGTAGTTGGCACACATTATTGTGTGGGACTCCGCTGGAATTATTTACGTTATCCATTTCAAAACGGGTTTTTAATCTCAATTTTCACTTTACAAGTTGTGCTTCACTTAGCTTTTAATTTGACCTTTCCTTTCCAGAACTCCAACAAGCATTTCCAAACTAATTTCCTTTTCCAGTTCCGAAAAATTGAGTAAACAAACTGAATGAGAGGATGGCGTCTCGTAGACTCTGTCTCGTGTAACCCGGAAGACTTGGATTAGCCAACCAATCTGGATAAGAAGCGTTGTAGAAGTCCTGGAATGTTATTTATTCAACTCTCTTTATCAATGAAAGTTTCTTTCTGAGTCTCTCTTTCTCTTTATTTTTTCTGGATTCTTTCAAATACTTTATCTCTCTAACCATCAAAATCAATTTATTTTTCAAGGGAAAATTTTCGTTCTCTGAGATCTCGTTTTAATTAACAAAAAAGGTAAAAATTCTTCCATGGCTCAATGTGATGAGTGATAGTCTCAACATGGCTCAATGTGATGAGTGATAGTCTCAACATGGCTCAATGTGATGAGTGATAGATAGTCTCAACATGGCTCAATGTGATGAGTGATAGTCTCAACATGGCTCAATGTGATGAGTGATAGTCTCAACATGGCTCGATGTGATGAGTGATAGTCTCAACATGGCTCAATGTGATGAGTGATAGTCTCATACATGGCTCAATGTGATGAGTGATAGTCTCAACATGGCTCAATGTGATGAGTGATAGTCTCAACATGGCTCAATGTGATGAGTGATAGTCTCAACATGGCTCAATGTGATGAGTGATAGTCTCAACATGGCTCAATGTGATGAGTGATAGTCTCAACATGGCTCAATGTGATGAGTGATAGTCTCAACATGGCTCAATGTGATGAGTGATAGTCTCAACATGGCTCAATGTGATGAGTGATAGTCTCAACATGGCTCAATGTGATGAATGATAGTCTCAACATGGCTCAATGTGATGAGTGATAGTCTCAACATGGCTCAATGTGATGAGTGATAGTCTCAACATGGCTCAATGTGATGAGTGATAGTCTCAATGTGATGAGTTATAGTCTCAACATCGTCCTAATTTTGATAGACATTCCAGGCTCTACGTTACCATTCTACCCATGAAGAGTCGGAGATTATTGAATCGCTTAAATAAATGACGCTTCATGTACTATAACATCGATGATACAGCGTTTGAAAATGAAATTGAGAAAGTCTCACCATCTGCAAGATGTTATCGGCGACATCGGCGACCTCAGATATCTTCGCCTCCCTGCCCGGCTCGTTCTTGCGGATGTACTCGAGCAGCGCCCGGTTTTTATGCGCCAACTCAGCCAACTCCGGCAATGTGTCCTTCGAGATTGGATCCCAGGCTTAAATTTAAGATGGTTCTCTTCAAAACTGAACAAAGCAACCTTAAACCTTCTAAAGAGTTTTAAGGTTTTTCACGAGCCAATTTTTTCTTTCAATTTTGCAAATTAAAAAAAATTGATTTTTTTCACACTGTTTTCAGTCGTATTCATGAAGACTCTGGGAAAAAAAAACCAAAAGCTTATCAGCTTTCGAATTTCGAGAACGTTCGTTGTTTTTACCACTATCATTCATATTTTGACTTTGGTAAAACTTTCATTATAAGTTGATTGATCTACTGGTTCTTTTTCTCTTCTGACGTTGACCACTATTTTCAATCGAAATGTTGGTTGAAATTAACGAACAACAGCTGCAGCTAAAGCCGGTCTCTTATCATTAAGGAAGCCCGTGTGCTGACTGCCACAAAGTACAACCTTTGTCTGAGTTTACACAGCCCTTCACACTGTACATGCGCAGCAGTGTGTCGTCGATGGTGTAAGGAACGGGCGACCAATGATCGAAGGACTTCGTGTTCCAATCTGCCCAGGCAACCGGGTCGTATAGACCAGCGAGCGCAGTCTGCAATGTACTTCTTCTTTCTTCAAATTATTCGGAACGGGCGACCAATGATCGAAGGTTTTAGTTCAAGCAAAAAATTAATTATAGTTCAAACATTCAAGTTTTAGTGTATACGAAGAGTATCAATCTTCTCCAACTAATTTTGTGTTGGTTTTATGAAACTATGGAAACATTAAAAAATAAACTGGTTTACAGTAAAACAGTCGAATGTTTACTTTTAGAGTATGATTAGAAAGTAATTTTAAACTTGAACCTATTGATATCGTTGTAAAAACCAAAAAAAGCAACAAGTTTAACTACCATCTTCAAAAGGATTCCGTCTATCGAACATAATAAAAAGTTTTATAGTAAAACCAAAGTTTATGTAATTTTAGAAGCTGATTTGAATTAGTGTTTTGATAATGTTCTTTACGAAACAACTACTGAAGCGGTAAGTGTATTATTCGCTCTCTTCGAACCTCTACGACGGTGGTTTATAATCGAATGAATATACCCTACATGGATGAATAAATGAAATGATATGAAAATCTTCTATTTCAAACATTCATTTTGTTGAGAACGTCATTTCGTTAACTGAAGAACTGATAACGCAGAGCGTAGTTCCCCCCTTACAGCAATTGGTTAACTTGGCGAATTGGTTAACTTGCAGTAGTATCTTATCATTCAGTTGAGTTCACGGTTTTTGCACATTTCCTCGATTTTCTACCACGAGAAAGAGGATTTTTTATATTTTTTGTCTCGTTTTCTTTAATTTATTTTACTGAATCCCACTTTGCAACCATGTTCTGAAACTGTCAATCAATAATTAAGAGTGACCTGCAATGTCATTTGGCATCGATTGGCCGAGCTGGAATAGAACTTGGCATCCGAAGGTACAAAGTTGGAGTTCACCTACAGCAAGAGTTTTCAAGGGCAGCATCAGGTTTTACACGGCACTGCATATACATTTCGTCTTCATTAGTTAATAATTGTATTGTTTCGGAGGCATATACCTTTTCACTGCTCCACTATGTAGAATCGAGAACGTGGCGTCCTTGAACTTATTACGTTGAAGAAAGGGAATGTTTAAGGTAGCTTATATGCAAGGAACTTCCTGAGTGTTTCTACTGGGCAGAAGTACTGAAGGGAACAATCGTTGGCAGAATTTACACTTTCATTTTAAAGAAAGATCCCATCGGTCGTGAAAAGTTTTTTGTGACAAGGTCATCTGTTTCGTCACTTAACATTATGTTTTGTTTCAAGCGGAATAAAGAAAAGAATTGAAAAAGTAATCTCTCTAACCATTTTTTTACGAATTACCGTAATAAGAAAATTTTCCCTCCAACTTTCAAATGGTCATTTTCTTTTATTTGCTAATCTAATGGCATAAACATTAACTTTCTTTTAAAACCTCCGTCAACATCTTCTTCTTTCTAGGTCATTCGTTCATCACGAAGAAGAAAATATGAATGAGTGTTTCGAAAATATACATCAGTGTATTATGTTGAATCAGTGTTTCTGTTTTAATTCGCTTTAAAGCTCCACCCTTTGAAAAAAAAGCTCAGTGAACCAGTAGAGTATTGAATAAATGCTCCGTTTCAGCGATTCTATTTCTTACTCTGGCCCAGTATTTTTCCTCTTATTTTTTTAAAGATACTGTAGAATTCAGAAAAGTACCTTGTCACCAACGAAAGCTCGCATAGCTTTGCCGAGGCCGTAGGCTTGTCTTTTTCCAATCTGTAAAACAACTCGGAAAATCCGTAAAGCCAGCTTTTTTGTAAAAAAAAAAAAAGATCAAAAAGATGATGTCAAAAATACGATATTCGATTTGAGATTCCGAGGTGAATTTAAGGTTTTCAGCTTGAAAACTTGAATGCAATTCGACAACTTCCGATTGAAAAGAAGAATTTAGTCAAAGTTATCAGCACTTGTCTGTGTTGGTTAGTTAAACATAATACAGGAACGTGGTTTGATTGAATGATTGAAAAAAAACTAAAATGAAAAATTTTTGAGAAAGTATCAGATGAACATACCAATGAATATATCTGTATTAGCAATTCTATTATACATATATTAGCAAAACAGGCTTTTCTGAGCAAACCAGTCCAAAAACATACGCTGGTGAGCTCCAAGTCGCCTTCTTGGCCCCAATTACGATTGGGTACATTGACGAACTTTTCCGGATTCCGATTTCCGTGACGCGTCCCGAAAAAGACCATCGTTGTCGATGGGTCAATCGACACCTAGAAGATTCAAGTCCTACGCCGCATTATGAATCATAGACTTTTACGCGAATCCTTCTCAAAGATCGTTGCCATGTTAAGTCACTTCTAATATTTGAGAGGACTTGGTTTTTAAAGTGTATTAAACTCATCGACGCCCGTCGTATCAAACTCATCGACGCTCAAAAACACAAGTCTAGGAAAACCGGAAAATGTTGTTGAAACCTTCTTGTTTTGAAGCTCAAAATATTCCTAGCTTTACAGCTAACTGTGTTGATCTGAGTTACTCGCATCTTGAAGTTCTTGAATAATGTGTTTTCTGTGTTGAGTCGTTGAAAAGATGCAGTTTGGTTAGTCGTTTATTGGACGTTTCGGCTATAAAGCCATCATCAGCAATTACCTCAAACTTGGGTAATTAAACGACTCAACACAGAAAACACATTATTTACAGCTAACTGTTCATTCATTCAGTCAATTGTTCATGGTTGAGAAAGAATGAATAACTTTCTCAGTGGTGATTGATTTCGAAATGGAACCGTGTGAAGGTAGGTAAGTATGAAGTTTTTCAATGCCTTACCGTGGTTGAGGATGGAAGTGGATCTGATTTGCCCTCACTCACAGAAAGAGCGAAACTCAGGAGCAACGCAAAATTTCGAAGCATCTGCAACAATTAGTATCACGAAGAGACTCATCACAAAGGATTCATTGAGAACGCGCTTTGGGTGAATTCTCACCCAATTCATATTCAGAACACTTTTGTGGGTAACTTGAACTCTCCATTTTTTTGTTTTCATGAAATTCCGGCTGCTTAGTTTCATGCTGAATCGAAACTATTAAGACCGTAAGGTTGAGTTACGATACCGTATCAAACAAACAATCGGATAATTACTGTTGTGGAGTTAAAATCTGCAAAACATTCACGAAAAAAGTAAACTTAATCAAAACAGTGTAAATCAAGAGATTCTTGATGGAAAAAAACTGTAGAAGCAGGAAGGCTAATTAAAAAAAGGTTTGTTTTTCTGCTGAAGAAACTTTTTTCTTGTAAGTTCCAACAGAGGATTCTTCTGACAACAAATCTACCCTACCCTGTACTATACCCTTTTTAACATAAAATGACAAATGACTCACAAAATGACCCCCCTTGAAATTAACACCATTCCTTACTCACCAGATTCATTCAGAACGTAAAAATGTTCATGCGAATATGATTAATTGTTGAAGTCATGTCGATCATTGGGTTGATGATCAATTATTACTGGTAGTTACGTTCTGATGTAATGAGACAATTCAACTTCATGTATAAAAAGGTCAGAATATCGAAAAAGATATTTCTTCGAATTCTATGCTACAGAGTTTAAAGGCAGTGACGCCTGGTTAAGATGACGATTCATTGAACTATCGCACAGAAAAAGTTAGTCCTCCGGGCGGAATCGAACCCAGCCATCTCGTCTAACATATAGTAATACGCTTATCACATCAATGGGAACAAAATTCACATGAAATGATACTTAACAAGTATATCTTGTGAAGCAGCCTTTTCATTACAATTATTTCACTGACTGTTAAATCAAACAAACATTAGTTTTCAGACCATTGATATTTCTTAGATTGTGGAGTAAATTCCAAGAAGGTTGAATTTGAAGCGAAATCATGAAATTGAAGCGTCTGACTGTCATATGTATAAAATTTCGCTTTGCATTCCACCTTCGTTTCAGATGAGTTGGTAAACTAAGACGCATCGAGAACGAGGAAAGTAGTTCAGCCTTAAGTGGAAGTTCTCGTTTGACAACTTCGCGCAGAACTCGCCGCATGCTCTTGAACCGAAAGATCGACCTTTATACTTTTATAAAGAGGTGCTCCAACAACTACAGAAGTAACGAAATAGGTCAATAATGATATCTCGGTAGGTAGTTCTGAACTGATAAGGGCTGAGAAGCGAAAACATTTCAGCGAAAAAACACAGAGAAAGTTAGAGAGAGATAGAGAGTTAGAGAGAGAGAGAGAGAGAGAGAGAGAGAGAAAAAGAAAAAGATAAGAGAGAGAAGAGTGCGAGAGAAAGAGAGAGAGAGGATAAAGAGGAGAGAGAGAGATAGAGATAGAGAAAGAGCAGAAAGAGAGAGAGAGAAGTGGAGAAAGATAAATACAAGGAGAAAGACAGATAGAGGGAAAAGATGAAAAAGAAACAGGGGAGAGAAAAGGAATA
>OZ057404.1:44659678-44684069 GCA_964056735.1 Allodiplogaster pararmata
AGAGAAAAGGAATACGAAAAGGATTCACTACTTACCCATTTCCAAACGCCGACAAACTATTCGCGTTCGTTAATAGCCATTAATGATATGTAACGGCGAAACTAACTTGATCAAATAAAATCTCTTTTCAGCAAGCAAGCACCGATGTGAACACCAACAAAACAGTGCATGATCTGCAATCGATGCAAAATGTATGTAGTTAGGTTTATTTGACTCATGTCGAGCATGATAGACATATGTACTTATATACATATGTATATGAAAAATCACCACGCATGAAAGATATTACACGGGTGAGATCGAACCCAGACGTCACTCACTTGCGGGGAATGAGCGTTTTACTATTGCACTACTCCGCACACACGAACAGTGCGGTACTAAATGTGAATCTCGATGTTTTAGTTGATATTGAATTTTTCTAACTCAATCAAGGCGCCCGTTTCCAGAATAAATCTTATAGCCCAGTCTTAGCGAACCTATTTGGTTCAAAAAGAACGTTACCTGTCAAAGCAAAAGTTACTGAATCACACAAACACAACAATTGAATTCTTGTCTCTGATATTCACACATCGACCGACAAGTTATTCTGTTTCTGAGGAGAATTTACTACAAAGTCCTTAAAAAAGTTTGGAGAGCTGAGTTTGCGATAGAATGAAAACGATAGACTAGGAAGAGAGGATTCATGAGTATAAGAGATTTCAGGAAGACAGAGAAAGAGAGGGAAAAGAGCAAAGGGAGTAGACTGAATTTAAAATAAATTAAAGTAAAGTATTGAAAAAATAAACTAGTCGAATAGAAAAATAAGTTGAAATAATTGAATAGAAAAATAAACAGCAAAGTTTGAACCTGAACAAATTGAGACTACATAAAAAAGAACCGGCCCATTAAACTGATTGAAGTAAATTACAAACAAAAAAGCGATAGTTCAAGAGAGTGTCGACAAACACATACAATAGTGAGAAAGCGTTAGGGGGTGTTCTGGATATTCCGCTTGTGCCCTAGGCAAACCCCAGAATCATCCCTTCACCTCTTTTCTCTGCGGTTGTGTAAGCAACATGTAACGTCGGAACTCTCTACGGTTACTATCTCTCTCTATTTCTCTCTCTCTCCGTCTTCTTTTATTTCTTTTCTCTCTCCATCTCTGCCTATCTTCTTCTCTATTTTCCAACTACTTGTCTAATCTTTTAAGTCTTTTTTCTATCATTGTAAAAGCAGTCTATCGGCTTCTGGCACAAGCGGATTTCATCACTTGTGATCGGCCAGGTAAATCTTTTGGTCAAATATTGCCTAGACTGCATTTCTTAGGCGAAAAAATTCGACAATGACTGAGAGATATTCTTCAAAACTATGAATTCATGTTCATCGAGGATTTTGGTCATGCCATAGTTATTCGCGAAGCAAAGAATCGTAAAATAAGAAAAAAACAATTAAAAAAACATAACTTGCTATAATAAAAAAACGCCAAAAAAGCTGTTCTAGTAATTTAGAAAGAATCTTTGTTCAAATGTATGTTATGGCTAGAATTGATCAGGCGCTTTAAATTGATCAGAAGTTATTTTCTTTCTATTTTCACATTAAATTTTTTTACATAAAAACTTTTTTTATGCGGTTTTGTTAGCCTGAGCCGTACGGCCTCATTAGCGTGAACTTTCGCCTAAGCTTAAGCGTTTTTTTAATGTAAAAAATAAATATTTTAAAATTATTATTTTTAAATTGTTTTTAATTAATTTTTACATTAAAAAATGCTTAAGCTTAGGCGAAAGTTTACGCTAATGAGGCCGTACGGCTTGAGCTAACGAGACCACATAAGAAAAGTTCTCATACTCATAGCCATCTGAAAGCCGAAATAAGAGATCTGTTCAATTTAAAGCACCTGATCATTTCTAGCCATAACATATATATCAATATGTTAGATCCGACAGGTTCTCGGCTCTACCTGATTAATTATTTTTTCCTCTTATTAAATTTTTTCAAGAATTTTCCAGAATTATAAATCGATTATGATTGTGATGGTAATTAATAATTTCCTTATTACTTCGAGTTTTTAGGGTCAAAACTTGCTTATATAATCAATGCATTTTTTTGTATTATTCATTTGTTTCGCATTTCTATAGTTTCTTCAGAAAGTTATTTTGAGCGTTTTTTCAAGTAATAAATGAAGTAATACTTCAAAATGTCATATGCATCTTGTTGCGATGTTCCACGAAGATGAATGGCCGGAAAATAGGAGATAAGAATTTTCATCTTTGGGGCACACACATATTTTCACTATTTTTCCATCTAGAGTGAGTGATGTTTTGAAGAAAGCCATTCCTTATTTTGAATGTCTACATGATTTTATCTTCAATTAGAGAATTTTTTTTCAGCGACCCTAAGATTGTCACGCAAGAAAGAGTCCATATTTCTCTGTTTTAGTCTCATCATTCTACTCAGTACATGGTTACACATCTAGTTTACTACTATTTAGCGATTATTCCGCTAAAGGAAAGCGCAAACTGGTTTCTTTCGGTGGAGTAGTCTGCTACAGAGATATGTAGGCAGGAGAGAAAAGAGAAAAATTGTGAAAGGGCTGCTAGAGAGAGAAAAGGACCTAGAAGAGAACGATAGAAAAACATCATTGTTCTGTATGAACCAGGGTTTGAGAAGAAATTAAATGCGAAGAGAATTGAGAAATTGTGAGGAACAGAAAATCGGCAGTGAAATTGATGGAAAGAAAAGAAAAATAGAGTAGACTTGCTGAGAAGATGGAAAAGACAACAGGAAAATAGCATATAGCGAGGAGAATATGGCAAATTCGATGAATCTCTAAAGCGAATGAACCACTAAAATTTCGCAGAACTACAGTTCCATATGTGTGTGTTTTTCTATCAAGGTGAACTGCAGTTAAAAAAAAGACTAGAAGCTACACGAAGATGTGCGCGTGTGGGTGAAATGATTTTTCTGGACGTTTCCAACCAGAACATTTCAAAGTTCGAATTAAGCTAAATACTGATCTCACCAACTACATATGTACTGAGCTCAAAGCGGCCAACTGATGCGGATAATGAGCGCGGATGCTTTAAAAAATCTTGTTTTTCGGCTTCGGAAACTGATTCATTCATTCATTCTTTATTCCAAGCATGTAGATATTCAAGACAAAAGCAAAGTACTGATAAACAAAGGTATGCATGGACTACATTACACATAAAGTTTAGTGGCGGTGTGTGAAGGGGAAAAAAGAGGGCTGTGATACTGATGAAAATTTACAAGTCTTAATTAAGTATCAGAAACAAGACTGACTAGCACAATCACATTCACATACAACGAAAGAAGATGCTTTCTAAATTTAAGGCTACTAGCTTCGTTGATAACATAAAATGGAAGAGAGTTCCAAACAGACATTTGACGGGAAACACATGTCGATAAAGAGGTCTTATGGATGCGGTGAGGAGGAATAAGTCTTAGAGGATGCGAATGCCGAGTGAAACGCTGAACAGCCGAGATTTCGTATGAATGATCGGTGTCTATCTCTAAGCTGTTATGTATACATTTATGAATAAAAAGTAGATCAGAGATAGCGCGACGGTACTCGAGGCTTTGGAGGCCTAGCATTGAAAGCCTCTGGGAATACGGAAGCTTAGGTTGACGGGCTCTTCCTAGTACTCTCCTCGTGAAAGAGCGTTGGACTTTCTCAACCAACTTACCAAGGCCTGAAGAAGATGGATTCCACAACTCACTTGCGTATTCGATAATGAGTCGGACATAGATTTCAAAAGCAGATGTCTACAGAGAAATGGAAGGGGATTTAAAAGCTTCAAATAACATGTTGACAATAGCGGAAGCTCTCTTACACTTATCGACAATATGGTGTTTGCACGAGTATTCATCGGAAATAGTGACATCAAGATCTTCAGCTATTTCGTCAACAGTTAACGGGAGACCATTTATACGGTATACAACAGAAGGATTTCGGGGTCCTAAATGCAAAACACTACATTTAGATGTCGATAAAGACAAGTTCCATTCCGAACACCAAGCGGTAACAAGATCAAGAGCGACTTGGATATCATGGCTAGAAGAGGGAACACGACCCATAATTTTTATATCGTCTGCATACAAACCGAATCGAAGGTTAGGAGGTATCGCTTCCTTCACTGAATCAATATACATAAGGAACAGTAAAGGAATAAGGGAAGAGCCTTGAGGCACACCTGAAATAACAGGCATGGGCTGAGATAGCACATTATCGATTAAGACTGATTGAGTTCGATTTCTTAAACAGCTAATAAGCCAATTGAAAATATTATAGGAGATACCGTACGAATGAACCTGATATAAAAGCAGCCTATGATCTACAGTATCGAACGCTTTAAGAATTTCGAGGAAAATAACATCAACTGAAAACCCTTGAGCCAAAGAATCAACAACAAAAGAATGAGATTTCACCAAAGATGTTACGGTAGACCTTCTTGCTCTAAAACCTGCTTGATATGGAGACAATAGCTGTGATTCTTCTAAATACGAATAAACTATGGCAAAAACGATTTTTTTCATAATCTTGGATAACGAGCAACATAACGATATAGGTCTGTAATTAACTAACAGATTGCGAGAACCAGATTTGTGTACTGGTTTAACAATTGATCGCTTCCAAATAGAAGGAACTGAGCCAGAAAGCAGACTGTTATTGAAAAAAATGCATAATGGTTTCACAAGAGCAAATCTACATTTCTTCAAAAGGATGTTCGGTGTCCCGTCGGGAGAGGTATTGCATTTGGCTGAAAGAGATGAAAGGGCTTTCAAAACCGTTTCCTCAGTAATACAGTGCGGGGCATAATTTCGAGTTCGCCCCCAAATTGAACATTATCCGATGTTTTAGAAGGCGCAACAAAAAATACATACATAGCCATGGAACTGAACACGCAGATAAATAATATTACATACTTGACAACGTCAATTTAATTTGAATAGAGCATTTTGCGCCAAAAACCGCAAAATCGACTGGGGCATAATTTTGAGTTCACTTCTTCTTTTAGCGTTTTAAAGAAAATTGCTTTCTTCTTCTTCTTCCTAGCGTTGTCCCGCTATGGCAGGGTCCGCTTTGTGGATCTTCTTTCTCCACTTGTCGCCATGGAACTGAACACGCAGATAAGAAGAAGAATCGAGGGCATCTTTCAGGCTTAGATGACTGGCTTTCATGTCCGCATTGATGGTGTCTTGCCATCGCTGCTTTGGTCGCCCTCTCGGTCGCCGGCCGTCGACTTCGAGATTGTAGGCTGTGCTGGCTACAGTTTCCGGTGATGCTCTGGTGACATGGTCGAACCATCTCAGCCGATTTTCGCGCATCTTCTCGTCGATGGGGGTGACGCCAAATCTTCTCCTTATGGTCTCATTTGGTAGGTGCTCGCGGAGAGAGATTCCCATGATCCAACGGATCATGCGCATTTCCATAGTTTGTAGACGTCGCTCAACTGTTCTCGTAGTTGGCTAGCACTCGGTTCCATACAAAACTACGGGGCGCACTACTGTCCGATATATATTTGACTTGAGGCGCAGAGGCATCTTTCGGTCGCATAGTACGCCTGTGAGATCTCTCCATTTCATCCATGCTCCGTTTACACGTGACAGCACGTAAGAGTCGATGCCTCCGCTGGTCTGGATGTTCGATCCAAGGTAGCGGAAGCAGGTGGACTTCGTCAATTCTTCGCCGTTTACCTTGATGGTGTCTTCGGATGGTATTGTTCCCAAGTACTCCGTCTTTGAGGTATTACGACGTAGTCCAAACTGACTGAGTCGGCTACTCCAAGCCTGCACTTTTTGCTGAAGCTCCTCTCTCGTTTTAGCTGCCAGGAACTCGTCATCCGCGTAAAGGATGGTCCATGCAAGGTCACCCTGTAGGTCACGAGTAATAGTGTCCATGACAAGAATGAAGAGGAATGGCGATAGCGCTGATCCTTGATGTATGCCCACACTCACTGGTAAACTATCCGAGATTCCGACATGACACCTAACGTTGCTCGTAGCATCTACGTAGAGTAGCCGGACCCAATCAATTAGAAGTTCAGGCACTTCGTGATCCCGAAGGGCGTACATGATGAGCTCGTGTGGTACACGGTCAAATGCTTTCTCTAGATCGAGAAAAGCGAGATGGAGTTGTTGCTGCTTCTCCCTGTGTTTCTCCAACAGCTGGCGAGCAGTGAAAACAGCGTCTGAAGTGCCTGTTCCTTTGACGAATCCACATTGGTTGCGTTGGAGCTTGACGATTTCTCGCAAGCGCTGTTTGAGGACACGTTCGAAAATTTTCATTGTATGGCAAAGAAGGCGTATCGGTCAATAATTCGAACAGTTCGCTGGATTTAAAGAAAATTGCTTTCTTTACAAGAAATTATTTTATTTTAATAGATAAATGCCGAGTGCAACGCGTCTTTCTCAAGTCGAAAAAGCGCGAATAGACGTGTTATTGGCGAATAAGAAGAGCAATCGTGAGATTGCACGCCAGTTGGGTCGGAGTTATCATTGTGTAAATATCCTTTCGTTCATGACTAATATAATTGTCGATTTTAAGTATATCACCCTCCCCCCTTTTTTTCATCTATACCGCAACCCCTAAACACCGCCACTAAGAAGAAAGTCCATGCATTTAACTTTGTTTTTATTTGTGTTTTCATGATATCTCATGTGCTTGGAATAAAGAAATGAAAGAAATGAAACTACGTCTCCGGTCGACTGAAGATGACCGCACTAAGAAGATTGGTCGACTGACAAAAGTTTTCGATTCGGGAAACGACGTGCAATCGCGAATAAAGCGTCCAATTCTGCCAAGTCACTGAAGCAGGTCGCAGCCGAAGCTGGCGTTTCAGCTTCTAAGAGGACGGTTCCTCGCATTCTTTCGGTAAATGGACACTTTGTCAACTCTAAAATGAAGCCGGCACCTCGTCCGTGTTCATTCGCATGGAAAGAAACTGAAGAGGGAGGGTTCCGGAGGCGTGAAACGCACCCCAAGACATGAAACTTCCGCCTCCATGTCCACGGCGACTGAAGAGCAGCGGGTCCTTGCGAAGATCATGCCAATACGAGTGTTTGTTGTCACACGCGTCCAGATTCCACTCCTTTTCGTCGGACCAGAACACCTACATAGAGAATTTGTTTGTTATCAATATCCAAATGATGTCATGATTCTCACCTTACTCCAGTCACGTTTGTGCTCTCTGGTCGCGAATGCCTGGCGTCGAGTTTTATGATTCTATGTCAACCGAGGTGCCGGCTTCATTTTAGAGTTGACATAGTGTCCAGTATCCGAAAGAACGCGACGAACCATCCTCTTAGAAGCTGGAACAACAGCTTCGGTCGCGACCTGCTTCAGTGACTTGGCAGAATTTGACGCTTTATTCGCGATTGCACCTCGTTTCAGAGTCGAAAACTTTTGTGGTCGACCACTCTTCTTCTGTGCGGTCATCTTAGTCGACCGGAGACGAAATTATTTACACAATGAGGACTCCGACCCAACTGGCGTGCAATCTCACGATAGCTCTTCTTATTCGCCAATAACACGTCTATTTGCCCTTTTTCGACTTGAGAAAGACGTGTTGCACTCTGCATTTTTCTAAAAAAACAGAATAATTTCTTGAAAAGAAAGCAATTTTTAAAACGCTAAAATGAGAAGTGAACTCAGAATTATGCCCCAGTCGATTTTCCGGTTTTTGACGCAAAATGTTCTATTCAAATTAAATTGACGTTGTCAAGTATGTCATATTATTTATCTGTGTGTTCAGTTCCATGGCTATATGTTTTTTTGTTGCGCCTTCTTAAACATCAGGTAATGTTCAATTTGGGGGTGAACTCAAAATTATACCCCGCACTGTACAATCAACACTCATCCTCTCAATTACTCTATTGCAGGATGAATTTCTTAATGGACCATGGATAGGTTCGGAAAACACGGAAGCGGAGTATTCAGAAAAGGCATTCGCCTTATCCGATGACAATATTATCTCTTGCCTCTGATTATCTAACAGAGTAGTAATGGCTAGGTTGACATTCATACTTAGACGATACAAAAAAATGTTTCATTATTTTTACAAAAAAAATTTTTTTTCAAACAATTTTTTTGGCTCAACTGCAGTTTCAGTCACCCCCAAAGTCTTTTTTTTATTACTTTTTTACTTCGTGTGGTAAAGGAAATTTTGTGGAAAGGAAAGGGGGAGGGGGAGAGGGGTTTACCTAAGCCGGAAAGGGAGGGGGGGCCCTAAAGGGGGAAGGGGGAGGAAGAGGGCCCTACCTAAGCAAGGGGGTAGGGGCCCTAGGGGGGGAGGAGGGAGGGGGAAGGGGGTTCTAAAGGGGGGAAGGCGGCAGCGAAAAAGGACTTTTGATTTACTCGCAGTATAAGTTCAGCTTCCTGATCATATTCAGAGCTATGCAACATCTTATCGAATTCAGCAGATTTCCTTATACAATAATGAGAATAAGGGGATTTTTCAGAGATACGTTGCAGCTTAGGGTACATTTCACGAAGATCCTTTGGGTAGCGAAATGATGGGTCTTTACGGTCTACCAAGGGAACGTAGCTCTCAATAAGCGAATTTATGAAAGAAACAAGATAACCGTTTGCAGACTCAACATTCATCAAAGAAAGCATTAGAGTCCAATCATGAAAGACTATTTCACTTTCAATAGACAGCCAGTTGGCTTTAGTGAACAGTTTGAAGGCTGATGGAACCGATCTGGTATTGACTGTAAATAAAAGCTCAAAAGTATCTGCATTGTGGTCGCTTCTATGGAAACGACCTATAACTTTACAATCGGAAATAATAGGTACATTCGAGAACAACAGGACAAGTGTACTGTCGTTTCGAGTGGGAGTATCAACATACTGCGTAAAGAAGTTATCACTCACGAATTCGAGAAACATTTCATCCTGTCCACTTCTGTGCGATATAAGAGTGGCCCAATCTATGAAAGGGAAATTGAAGTCACCAATGACTATTGAATACGGTTAGATACAAGGATAGCTACGCCGCCTCCTTTCATTGAAAGATCTCTATCACAACGAAAAATATGAAAATCAGAATTGTTGAGTACCAAGGAATCATTATCTTGGCTCGTAAGCCAGGTCTCAAATATAGCTATTACATCATATGAAAGAGAACTCAGCAGAAAAGATAGATTATACAGCTTCTTACTTCAATTCTTTATTCCGCTTGAAACAAAACATCATGTTGAATGACGAAATAGATGACACTGTCACAAAAAAGTGAATTCAGTGAAGGTGATGGAAAGTGAGATCTAAATATGACAAGAACAATTATGAACATTTCATTTTAGGAAAATCGGAAAGCACACAAAAAAGCAAAGAAAGCAAAGCTTCAGTTATGAACTATTCATCCGCAATTAAGAACTATTCATCCGCAATAATAACTTGAAACTCCAAATATTCAACTCACTCTTTATCATTCGAGAGCTAACCGAGAACACAAATATAATGGAAAAAAGAGGAGAAACAAAACATTTGAAGAAACAAAGCACTTGAATTAAAAATGTATTCGCAGGATTCGCAAAAATGTATTCGCAGGATTCGCAGTCGCAGGATTCGCAGGTGAAGTCAAGACCACCAGAGGACGATTTACTGACGGAGAAATTCTTCCTAGTTGGCTATCATTCTTCCAAGTTGGCTCGGTATAGAGCGGTTGCTTCTGATAATGCCTGGCCTCCCCTTTCCCCTCCCGAGTGCACGCGTTGCCCAGAATATGAGAAGAAATTTGAAGATATGATGAACAAAATCTCAAGACTGGAGACAATCGTCGAAGACCTCGTCTCTCGTCTTTCAACTCTTCATACTTCTCCCCCCTTCACGACTTCTCAGCCCCAGACCCCCACAATCCCTTCCCTTCTCTCCATCCCACCTCATATGCTCGCCTACCAAGCTGCCGTGCGTGCAATCACTGTCGACAAGAACCTCATCGAAGAGAAAGTACAGAACCTAGTTTGTGTCGGACTTCCTGAGCAGCTCAGTGACGAAGCCACGGACAGTTCGGACCAATCCTTTCTCAAGGCCCTTTTCCTCGACCTCGGCTGCCCAGAACTTGCAAGTGCAAGGTTCAAATGATTCGGCGACCCCGTAAAGAAGCGTCGAGTTCTCAAAATCTTCCTCCAGTCACCAACATTAAGAACTGAACTACTGAGGAAAATTCGAAGTCGTCGCCCGTCTTGCCTTTCTCCGCATCCACATTGCTACATAAGAGAAGACTTGACTCGCGACGGACTTGAATTGGAACGAGAAGTGAAGAAAGTGGCGCGAGAGCGGAACAGCATCCCAGGAGGACAAAAGTGGAAGGTAACCGGAACTTCCTTGATTCCTATTCGGAACTACTCCCAGACGACTTGGCAGCAAGAAACGGCGACTCCGAGGATTACGGATCCGCAGATGGTGACTCCGATGGCGACTCCTCGAGCTCCAGAGAGGAACAACGCTCCAGAGAGAACAACGCTCCTCGAGCTCCAGAGAGGAACAACGTGACGCAGAGAAGATAGGTCAGTGGCGGTGTCCCTATCATTAGTCGTGACCTCACCAATATCAAGTGCTTTTCAATAAATGCTCGTTCAATTCGTAATAAGTTGTACAACCTTTCTTACTTGCTCGCTTCAAATTTTTATGATATGATAGCTATAAGTGAGACTTGGTTGAGTGACCAAGAAAGTGAATCGTTGATAACCGGTATGTCTAATTATCAGTTGTTCCGTTGCGATAGAAACAATGCCTCTAAAGGTGGTGGAACAGCATTTTTGATTTCGCCTCGAGTTCCCTGTTCCTTTGTTTCTAGTTTTTCAGAAGATGGTATTGAATGCGTTTCTATTAATGTTTTTCAAAGTTCGTCTAGATCAGGAAAGTTAAGATGTATTTGTGTCTATCGATCTCCTTGTTCTCCCACTGCTTCTTTAGAAAAGTTATTGAACTACTTTGAATGTGAGCTGAATAATCCAAATGCTTCTGATAAGATCCCTGCAATGATTACTGGTGATTTCAATTTTCCGTATATCAACTGGTGTAAGCAAATATCCAACAGAAATGGTCAACATCCTAGAGACGATTTATCCCGCTATCCTTCAAATCTACGTAAGATGTTCGTTAAATTACAACGAATTTCTCGAAATGCCCCGTATTCGGATTACTGTATCAGAAAAACTTCCGAGTTTGATCAAAAGCTGAAAGAATTCGATATTAAAAGAGAATCTCAACTGATATTACGAGGTAATCAGAAATCATTTTTCGCGGCTTGTAGGAGCCGTTTGAGTACAGCCAATAATGCTATTCCCGCTTTGATCGATAGTGATTTAAATGAAAAAATTTTCCCCATCAGAGAAAGCTGATGAGTTCTCTCGCTATTTCTCGTCCGTATTTTCTGTACCTCTTCAATGTCCATTGCCTGAAATTAAATTACCAATCGTTACTGAGCCGTTCAATTTCGATTATATAACCGAAGATATGGTAATACGAGCATTATCTTCTCTTGAATCTAAGCGTAACACGTCCCCTGATTCTATTCCTAATATTGTACTGAAGAAATGTCGCTTTGCTCTGATTAAACCATTATGTATCCTATTTAATAATAGCCTTCTTACTGGCTCTGTTCCCCTACTATGGAAGAGATCTATAGTGAAACCAGTACACAAGAGCAATTCCCGGAATCTAGTTACCAATTACAGACTTATTTCTCTATGCTTTTCTTTATCAAAAGTTATGGAGAAAATTATTGTTAAGGAAGTATCTTGCTATTTAGAAAGAGAGAACCTTTTATCGCCCTACCAGGCTGGTTTTAGAGCTAGGAGGTCTACTGTGACCTCTTTAGTTGAATCTCATTCGTTCATTGTTGACTCGTTATCCCAAAGCATCCCTATCGATATAATATTCCTTGATATCAGTAAAGCATTTGATTCTGTTGATCATAGATTACTTATAAATAGGATAGCATCTTTTGGTATCTCTTCTCGAATCGTTAAATGGTTAACTGATTATCTTGTTGGCCGCTCACAAATAGTTATGATCGATAATAGTCTATCCGACCCAATTCCCGTAATATCAGGTATACCTCAAGGATCATCTTTAGGGCCTACGGGCCGTTGTTATTCTTGTTGTACATCGACTCTGTTAAAGAAGCTATCCCCGATTCTATCAAATTTTGTTTATTCGCTGATGATATAAAGATAATGGGACGCGCTACCTCTTGTAATTATATCCAACTAGCTTTGAATCGTATAACCGATTGGTTCCTAGAGTGGAATTTGTCCCTATCCATATCTAAGTGTAATGTACTTCATCTCGGATCATCCAATTCTCGCAGCGTCTATTACATGAACAGTCAACCTCTAGTAGTTGGTAGAGTTTCCAAAGATCTTGGTGTAATCATATGTGATCGTTTCTCTTATCGTAATCATGTTGAAGACAAATGTAAAAAAGGCTCTGCTCTTGTTAACATGATGTTAAAAGCCTTCAAGTCACCATGTCCGCCTCTTTTAACTTCAGCTTTTGAAATTTATGTCAGACTTGTTCTTGAATACTCTAGTGAGTTATGGAATCCCTCATCCCCCGGCTTAGTAAAATGTATTGAAATAGTTCAGCGGTCGTTTACAAGAAGAATCCTAGCAAGTTCTGGCCATTCCAGACTTCCCTATTCACAAAGAATCTCCATGTTAGGCCTAGAAACTCTTGAATATCGTCGTGCTATATCTGACCTTTTATTTATTCATAAATGTGTCCACAAAAAATGTGAACTTGAAACTATGAACTTGTTTCAATTGTCTGCAGTACAGAGATTTTCTCGCCATTCTCATGAGCTCAGGCTAAAAACACCTCATAATATTAGCAAATGTTCTATTTCTACATGTGTTTCTCGCCAGCTATCAGTATGGAATTCATTACCTTTTGAGATCGTCAGTACACCTAATACTGCTAGTTTCAGAAAACAATTATTATCTCTGCCTACTGAAAAGATATTACCTAAACCTTTCGTTCATGACTAATGTGCTTACTCGAAAGTAAATTCAGAAAGTTAGTGGTTCAATAACCAGAATTGCTCGCCTGCCAAGTTCTTTAACACTTTAACACTCGGCCAATTAACTTCTTTATACTCAACAGTAAAAGAGCCTTAATGGAACACACAAATCAAAAACGAACCGTCCTTGTGAGTCGTATAGGACAAAAAACAGCAGAAGGTCACAATAATGGATGGAGATGAAGAGAGGTCCTCCAATTGACAATTTAGGACGAGAGTAGAGAAGTAAAGCAAGATCCTCTTTCAATGTGAGGCGAGGATATATGATAAAGGAGCGAGAGGAGAGAGAGGAGAGAGGTAGATCAAAATTATTGGAAGTGGACAAAGATAAAAGGTAGTGAGAGACTTCACTACACTGGCCGGGGCCCAAAGAAAAATAAAACAACAGACAACATAGCCGAGGCCTTGAGAAAAGTTATAAGAATAATAACGATACTGGCCGGGGCCAAATAATTATGTGCTATAGTATTAGAATAGCAATGTTGGCCGAGGCCAAGAAAATATAATATTTTTAAATACCAAGCAAAATAACGGTAATACCACAATTATAATACCACAATTATAATAATTATCAGATCGAATTCATATTAAAACGACATAGAATTCCTCAGTGGAGACGTTATTTCTCCGTTATGGTTCATAACAATATACTTAGATCGGAGTTGGATGCCGAGACGATCGAGATGTCGCCGAGCTCTGCCATCAGTGATTGTAGAAGGCGGGGTTGTCGGGACACATGACGGCGTGGTGACGTTTTGTGCAGAAGATGCATGGTCCTATCCGGCAACCTCCAGGATGATTGAAGGCGGCGCAAGAAGCACATCTACCAATCCGAGTCAGATGATTTCGTCGGTCCAGTCGAGAGGGCATCATAGTGCAAGCCGCTGCCAAGTGATTGCTGATCTTCGTGTTTCAACAATCTTCGTGTGAAACAAACTAGACCAAGCTTATAGGTCTAAACAATAGGGCTGACCCCTTAACCTTCGAATATAAGTTATATACATTTAATTGGTCACGCAGGTGAGGCTGCGGCGGCGCCTACGCGCGGACGCTGCGCCAAAACTCGGGAATTTTAGCCAAGGAATGACACGTTCTGCGGGGGCGTTCATTGCGCTCACCCTTTGTCATTTTATCAGCTGTCTCTTCATCCGGAACTTCATTGTCATCTTCCATGTCGGAAGAGAGAACTTCGAGCGGTATCAGTAGATTCGGAGGTCTCAAGATTAACTTTCCGTTGCTTGTTTTCAACTGGACGCTGCGCTCTCCGAGGCTAATGATTGTGCCCAATGGCCATGAGCCTCTCGGTACCTTTTCCTCTTGGATGAGTACTACCTCTCCAACTTGAGGCTGTCGAACCTTTGCCCGCCCATTCCTATAGCTGGATTCTTGTTTTGCCTTCATAGAGGTTATGTAGGTAGACTGGTACAGCTCCCAGTACATCTTCAGACGCTTGTCCACTTCTTCGCATTGTTTCTGCAGCGAAGATGCAGTACTAGGAGTGGGTTCATAGTTCTCATCTTCATAGTCTTGACTTGACGTCATGGAAGCCCCCATTGGTGCTCCCAACGGAGCTATGAAATCTATTGGGTGAAGGATTCGTCCAATATCTTTGATGTCATTCGACAGCCTGATGAGTGGCCGACTATTTATCACAGTCTCTATTTCTATGATCACTGTCACAAACTCATCTTCGTTCAACAACTTTCTGCCGAAGGTCCTTGTGAGGCAACTCTTCGTTATTCCAACAAGCCGCTCGTATACTCCACCTTGCCAAGGAGCATGAGGGACTGTGAATGACCAGTTGATGCCCTTATGGGCCAAGTAGGATGAGAACATTTCATCCTTTAAAGTTTCTCCGCCGAGGATCATACTTGCAAATCTGAACGTTGGCGCGTTGTCCGACAGTATTGTTTCGGGCACTCCTCGGCGCGCTACAAATCTGCGGAACGCGTATGTGAAGGCGATCGCTGAGAGGCTCTTCACAACCTCTAGATGAGCTGCTCTCGTTGACATGCATGTTATCAACAGTACATAGTTCTTAGCCTGTCCTGCGTCAACCTTCACCGTGAACGGCCCAGCGAAATCTAGTCCAATGTGTTGGAACGGACGACCAATGTTTACCCGGCAATGTGGCAATGCGGGTGCCTTTGGGTATGCAAAGGGTAACGCGTATGCCTTTCTGCAGGCAACGCATTTCTTCAGAATCAGTTGTATCACTCGACGAGCTCGTGGAATCCAGAACTTTGCCCTGACGTGATCAAGTGTATGATTCTCTCCAGAATGCATCACTCTATGATGCGCGTCACGTACGACCATTCTCACAAAGGAGTCGTCTGCATTTCCGGGAATGAACATGGGAAAGCGGGTGTCGTATGGCAAAGTCGAGTTGCTAATTCTCAAGTGTCCACATCTGTAGACATCTCGTTCATCACGAAAAAGCTCCAAATGCCTGTTGCCGCTATTGCTGATGGTTTTTACGTGCGTCATCTGGTGAATCTTGATACATGTGACTTCTGCACTCACTAGTTCTCGCGCGGTGAGTGAACCCTTGAGCGGGCCATGCCCTGTCAGACAGACAGTCTTTGGGCTGGAAGCTCTTCGAAGTTTTATTCTCAAGAACCTTTTTACGTAGGCCATTGTCCCTTTCAAGCGGGTCAAACTTGAGAATCTTGAGAACTGAATGGCGGTTTCACAAATTTCCATAACTGTCAACACAGTTAGGGGTGTGTTCTCCTCGTCTGCTCTTTTCACGACTGGTAGCGGAGCTTCTTCACAGTTCCAACTTGGCTGTGCACACAGGCCTTCTTCGGTGAGCCACTCTGGCCCTTTCCACCAGAGGTCATTTTTCATCAGTTTTCGACCACCGTCTTCTCTGGTTGCAACATCTGCAGGGTTGTCTTCCGTACGAACGTGTCGCAATGGAATGCAATCTCCCTTGAGATCACAATTTCTAAGATGATATGTCCTGCATATTGTGTGCCTCTCCTGGTTGATCGCTTTCACTGTGTTCGCGATTGATCGGTTGCCACGAAAATCGCTCTGCTCTTTGCTTCCAAGAGTCCAATACAGAGCTATCATACTGTCAGAGTACACGCCAAATTCGATCTTCCTCTGCATGCATGTTTTCGTGATACTGTTCACGACGAAGTTCAACAACTTCATAGCAAGAAGAATAGCTCTTAATTCCAAACGTGGGATCGTCAGCTTGTTCTTCAGTGGTGCCAGCTGAGATCTTGCCATCACAAGAAAGGCTTCATCTTCGTTCACTACGTAAACCGAGGCAGCTGTTGCTTTGCTGGAAGCGTCTGCGAAGGCGATGATCCTCAAGATATCTTGTGTCTGAGGAACTCTTCGAGGTATTCGGCGACTGAAAGACAGAGCTTCTGTTACGAGAACGCTCCATGTCACGGAGTCCTTCTCATTGAGTTGCTGATCCCAACCATACTGTTGCGTCCAAAGTGCTTGCACGAAGAGCTTCAGGGGTAGCAGAAGAGGAGCAAGCAATCCCAAAGGATCGAAACACGACGCAAGCATACTTAGGACCGTCCTCTTTGTCGGCGTTTTTTCTGCTTGAACGAGGTTCGCTGTGAGTAGGAGCGTGTCTTCCATTGAAGACCAAACTATGCCCAAAACCTTCTGTTCTCCGACCTTTCCTCGGTCTGCTTCAGGTATACCATCTACAAATGATGTGACATTCGACGTGAACTCTCTCAGGTTCATCGAAGCTTCTGCGAAAATGGACTTGGACTTTCTGTAGACAGACATCATGTCGGTGTGAGTCGCGCATTGGAAAACAACATTATCAACATAAATGTTGTTCTCGAGCTGATCCAGCACGAATCTGGACACTTCGTCTTGTCCATTCGACTGTTCCAGAGCCAATTTGCTCTGCTGAATGTGATATCTGATTGACATATCGAGGATATAAGGACTCTGGGCTAGTCCGAAAGGCGCAACCGTGAATCGGTAATGGTCGATGTTGCTGTCGTGCATGGGTTTATTGACATCTTTAAGCCACAGGAACCTCATTAAGTCTCTTTGATCATCTTCGATCTTGATCTGGTGAAAGGCTGATTCGACATCGCATAGCATCACCGAGGGAGAGCATCTGAATCGCAGCAGCAGCGCTGGAATTCTCTCCACGTGTGTTTGGCAGTCTGTCATACATTCATTGATGGACAGCTTTCCTCTCTCCTTTGCAGACCCATCGAAAACGATTCTGATAGGCTTCGATGGCTTGTCAGGTCTATACACTGGATGATGTGGAAGGTAGGTAAACAACTGCTTGTCCGGAGGCAGAACTTTCTCGATGTGACCCTTCTTCAAGAGGTCTTTGATCACTACATCGTACTTGTTTACCATCTTCTTTGCTCGTAGACTTGCAACTACATTGCGAAGTCTTGCATGTGAACTGTGCCAATTTTCCGAAAGTTGGCTCAACCGTTGCTCTTTGAAGCAGTATCGCGTGGAAATTCTGCCGTTCTCCATTGCAACGTTATCCAGGAAGAACTTGTTCACTTCTGCGTGATCTGTTTTATCATCTGCTGGTTCAACAACCGTTTCTTCAAGAGCAAGAAACCTTTGCAGTGATTCATTGACCTTCTCCAAGGTCTCCTTTCTTCCGATAACAGCTGCTACGACGGAGGTCGAGTTTGGATGTTGGCGGCCTGCATTGCCTGATGCTATCCAACCGAAGACCGTTGGCAGCAGAGTCAGGCCACTCGGCAGTCGAATGCGCTTCTGCTTATGCAGTGTGGCGACCAGGTAATCATCATTTCCTAGCAGTACTCGGGGCTGAACGCTGCATGACCTGTCGCAGTCATCCGCCATACGGAGTCTTCGTTTTCGAATAACATCTCTGTCCTGCTTCGTCAACGGTGGGTACGTAAGCCTTCCCACCAAGGGGTCTGGATAACCTACAGCTTTCACGATCATCTGTTTTCCATTCATCGTTTGGAGGGGTACCTCGTACACTGGGTACAAATTTGAGCCTTCGCTTCTATCCCCCAGTCCACTGAAGGAAGACTTCACCTCGTGAAGTTTTGGCAAGGAAAGTTCTTCGGCAAGCTTTTTCGAAATCAAGCTCACGCTGGCACCTGTGTCTAGCATGAATGCCACCTTCCGTTCTGATCCGTGACCCTGTATTCGCACATTGCCCGTTTGAAGACGTGTTATGCCTGTTAGCATTTGCTCTTGTTGATTGCATGAGATGGCAGTCATCACTGGGCGTTGTTCATGCGTCGGTCTGTCTCTTATATGCTCTGACGTCTTTCTGCTTGGCCACCGGTTGGGGCGATTGCTCTTCGTTCGGGTCTCCCTTTTTCTCCTCTGATTCTGAATCATCGTCACAAATTTGAGGCAGATAGACTCATCGTGAGGCTTGTCGCATATCTTGCATTTGACGTCGCATCCATGAGAGGTTCCTCCCGGCTTCAAGCATGCCTGGCAAAGTCCCTGTCTTCCGAGAAACTCGATCCGGTCTTTCACCATTTCCATCGAGAAGCAGTCGTATGAGAATTTGTGTTTGCCACAGTAAACACATTTGATTTCTTCAGAATGAGGAGCGCTGTGGACCTGGCGGTCTATTCTTGATCGTTTGTCGGCTGTATTCTCAACAGAATAGCCTTGGACAGCGTTTACCACTTGGCTTGAAGTCGCTGACTTCTTAATTGGGGTTTTGCCGCTCATCCCTGCTACGAAAATCTCTTCTTTGATCATGGACTCAACCTTGTCCAGTAGAGACTTGACGGTGACGCTTTCAGAGTTGTAGATGTACCGATGTAAATTTTCACGGATATGCAGAGGGAACTTTCTGACGAGAATGTCTTGGAGCAACACATCTTGCTGCATGTTTTCGCTCATTCTTCCCATCCTCGCTATCGTTGATCTCAGAGAAAGGACCAAACTCAGCTGGTCATGCCACGAAGGACCCGGTGCGACGATATCATCCAGTGTAGACGCGAGAGTTCTTTCTTCTGTCTTCCTAGACTGAAAACTCTCGATCAGTCTTGCGATCGCCAAGTCATATCCTTCAGATGTGACTGGGAACGGCTCAACAGCCGTCTTCGCGAGACCATACACGCAGGACTGCAGGTACGCCATTTTGTCTAACTTCGACATTTGCGATCGGGAATGGATGAGCTCGTCGTATCGCTCAAACCAGTTTTGGAACTCTCCCTCCTGGCCTCCGAACATGGGTAGCGCCAAGGTTGGCAGCCGTAGTAGACAACTGGGACGACCTTCTGACGCAGAGTATTCTTCTTGGTTCCTCACTTCCAATGGTCTTCGAGCAGCTTCTGCTCTTACTGCTTGTGATTCAATCGATGATAAAGTCGTTTCTGAGAGAAAGCTTATCTCTGTCTCGAGTAGATCAACTCTTCTGCGCACTGCCAAGACGTGCCTCTCGCGATCATCGATCAACCATCTCTTGAACGATGCTTCGGCTTGTTGTTTCTCTGTTGCTTTCATCTTCGAAAGGACCGTCTCCATTTCTTCTACTGCAATGCAGTAATGCTTCACTTCGACCTCGATCCGCCTCAACTGGAGTTGCAACTTGCGAGGCGCTGAACTATATTCCGGTTCAAGGAGACGTTCGGCCTCAACAAGCCTACTAGCCGATTCAAGGAGACTTTCGGCCTCAACAAGCCTACTAGTCAACCTTTTGTACTGTTCAACAACAAGTACAAATGTAGGCGACGTCGCCTCCTCACCTGCTGTGCTCACCTGTGGGACCGATTTGTGTTCTAATTCCATCACTAATTACCTACGGCCGATGCACCATGTGCTTACTCGAAAGTAAATTCAGAAAGTTAGTGGTTCAATAACCAGAATTGCTCGCCTGCCAAGTTCTTTAACACTTTAACACTCGGCCAATTAACTTCTTTATACTCAACAGTAAAAGAGCCTTAATGGAACACACAAATCAAAAACGAACCGTCCTTGTGAGTCGTATAGGACAAAAAACAGCAGAAGGTCACAATAATGGATGGAGATGAAGAGAGGTCCTCCAATTGACAATTTAGGACGAGAGTAGAGAAGTAAAGCAAGATCCTCTTTCAATGTGAGGCGAGGATATATGATAAAGGAGCGAGAGGAGAGAGAGGAGAGAGGTAGATCAAAATTATTGGAAGTGGACAAAGATAAAAGGTAGTGAGAGACTTCACTACAACTAATATAATTGTCGATTTTAAGTATATAAGACGATGCTGGGAATAATTTTCGCCAAAATGCTCGAAATGTTGTTCCTCAGCCAAAAACTTTATTTCGCCAAGATTTCGAGTATGCGAACTTGGGAGAAGGAAATTCCGTTATTTGTCTTTTTTTAGCTGCCAAAATAGGGACGAAGAATCGGCCACCATTTCGCAGTGCCAAATGATGAATGACTCTGTGGCCAAGTTTTGTTCCTGCCAAATCACGGACAAATTTGTTTTTTTCCTTTGTGACATGTTTTGGCACTGCCAAACTCGGCTCTTTTTTTGAACACTTTTTGTCAATGCCAAATTACGGACAATTTTTTTTTCTTTTGCGTCATGTTTTGACACTGCCAAACTCGGCTCTTTTTTTGACACACTTTTTGTCACTACCAAATCAGGGACAATTTTGTTTTTCTTTCGTGTCATGTTTTGGCACTGCCAAACTCGGCTCTTTTTCGGAAGACTTTTTGTACGTTGAACAAAGCTCCGCAACGACCACATATTAACCACATCTAGCGACGTACCCCAACCGAGTTTAGTAAACAGTTGAGAAAAATGTATGTTGCTGCGCTAGTACGTAAAGATTTGTGTGGCGGTTGTAGTCGGTTTAAATACCCAAGTTTGAGCTAAAGATTCGATCCGGCTCGTTGAAAGACGTTGCCTGAACCACACATTTAAAGAGATCAAAGTCTAGTATTGGCATTTTGAGTACTGAGTGACGCGCATCGTGGAGGTTAATTAGACAGTTAAAGTCTTTGTCGTGCCAGTGAAGAGATGCGGTGTGGTTTCGTGCAAAGAGTTCGGACGTTTCGCTTTATTTAAAGCATCATCAGCGATATGCAAATTACCCTAAAGCAGAACGAAATTGGTAAAAAACAAAGCGAAAAAGCATAATTCACAGTTATCTCAATACAAGAGAGGAAATCTCCTAAAGAAGTAAAAAGCTATTTAGTGGGAGAAAGAAGCGAAATATGGTAAGTCTCGCGTTACAAAGCGAGTTAATTCAAAGACTGGGAAGAGAGATAAGAGCTAGTTGAATCATTTCCTCAGCGAGTTCATTCCGGTTGTTCAGGTCGGGAGCATTGGTATTTATAAGAAGGGCTTCGGTTAGACGTCGGCGTACAATATTCGGTTCAACTTGGAGTATAACACCGGATAGAGTCATCTTTGAGCCAAAATGTTTTAGAATAGCATGTTGAGCAAATGCATTCGAGATATAAGATGGAGCATGGGGGTTGTTACCCGCTCGAGAATGCTCGGAGGCCCTAATGTGAACTGGTCGGCCAGTTTGTCCTATATAGAAGCTACCACATGTACATGAAATCTTATAAATACAACCTGAAGTGTTACAGCTGCCAATTTTCCCATTAGGGCAGAAAATACAAGATCTAGGTTTGGAACAGACATTATCATGAGACCGATTGCGGCTAAGAATTTTTCCTAGAGAAGGAGCAACCTTCTCAACAATTTCGATGTTTTCAAGATCAACATCATGCATGGCTCTACGTATGTCCTTAGTAAAGGCGTCTGAGATGTAAGGAATAATAAAAATTATTCTGCCCTCGTTTCGCACTTTCGGTTGCTGTGTCTTAGAGATTTGAGTTTTTCCAGACACAGTATAACCGTTTTGAGAAAGGATAGACAGAGCTTTTGCTCTTGATTCTGTGCGAAACTCGGATGAACTTACAGAAGAAGCGGTACGAATAGTACTAGATACAATGGCTCGTTTCACGTGAACAGGATGAAATGATGATGAATGAACGATAATGTTTTTTTTTACTAGATGGTTTTCTATACCATTTCGTGAGAATCTTATCTCCAGATAATAAAATTGAAATATTCAGGTAAGGAAGGCAGTTATCTGATGCCTTTTCTCTAGTCAGGTTTATGAGAGGCACCTTTCCATTGAGAAATGTGAACAATTCATCAATGGCTCTCTGATTAGTACTGATGACAATGTAATCGTCAATATAACGCTTGAAAAGGACAATTTCACGAGTGGGAGCTGATTCTTCAATCGAATGCATGAATGAAACAGCTAAGAGAGGGGCGAGGCGATTACCCATTGTTGTTGTTGTTGCCGGATGTAGCCGGCTTCGAAGAACGTCTGTGTACTTCGTTTCTTGTTCTTTTTTTTTTTTTCTTTTTTTCTTATATCTTCAAGAACGCTGCGACATCCAGCGGCTTGGTCCAGAGGTCGATTGGAGACAGCGCGGTCGGGTGGCATGGGCAGTTGAAGAGATGCGCAACGTCGTGAGGTCCGGAAGAGCAATCGGGACACACGTCGGGGATGGATTCGTCAATGCGGTGGAGGTAGTTGTTGATGAATCTGCTGAATCCCGAGCGGAGCTGGCTGAGCGTGCATCTAGCGATTACCCATTGCTAGGCCTCTATTCTGGGAGAAGATCTTGCCAGAGAACGAAAAAAATCGACATGAGAGGCATAATTCGAGAAGCTACCTTATATCCTGAATACGAAAACCTAGAAGATTAAAAAGTTGGCGATTTTTTGTAACAATATCAATGACAGCATCGACGGCATCTGCATTCGAGACGTTTGTGTACAGAGACTCTACATCGAAACTTTCGTATACTAAGTTATCATCTGATAATGTACGGATATCTGATAAAAGACTCATAGTGTTTGTGAGATGAGATAGAATACATTGGAATACAGGATTGAGGATAGTACATATTAACCAAGAAATCCTATCAGTAGGTCCTCCGCAACCGGAAATGATCGGGCGGACTTTGAATTGTTTTACATCATCACCTACGCTAGTTATATCAAATTTATGAGTCTTGACCAAGACATATATAACAGGTATACGAGCATGCTTGTCGATTAAGCGTGTAACGAGGCTAGATGAAATGTCAGCATCATTTGCAAGTGAAGTGAATGTACTACAAAGATTCTTAAAGGAGCGGGCAAATTCTGACTTAGTAGATGGACAATATAAAGAAGTGTCAGATAAATGCGTTTCAATCAGTTTCCTATCAAGTTCAGATTTCATGACTACAAACTCGCTCCCCCCTTGTCACTCCTACATATTCGAACTTCATTTTGATTGACTAGAGAAGAGAGTGATTTTAAACAATGACGTTGATCTCTACTTAGATTGTTTGGAATGGCAATATTGCGATGATATTTAACAATATCACGAATTTTTGAGGCAAGCAACATTACTTTTCTATCGGTTGAAGAGTTGGGAGGAGGGAATGATGTGAACATTTTTGGAAAAGGACAAGATGAGTCGATGACAGTAGTACTCGATTGAACGTTCCTACTATTAAGATTATCTGAGAATACCTTATTCCACCTTAAACGTTGAGAGAGCTGGTGGAGTGACACTTTCAATGGCAAATCAATGTTACGAGGAAAAGCTGCACTTGGAATGAACGATGGACCGAGATTCAATACCGATAATGATTGCTCAGGTAGTGATAGAGAATCGACAACAGTAACTCTATGAAGATTAGCATTCGAAACGGGAGTAGGTTTAACCGAGAAGGCATGAGGAGTAAGGCTACACAACTTTTTGAAGAGCCGTTGGCGCACTTCTTTACGAATGCTATCACCTACAGCGCGAGAATTATCGACAATTTGAGCGAAAGATTCGGATGAAACTTTTGATCGAAATATAGAGTCAGAGGTACGACAATGTGAAGAGAGTGAAAAAACTAGTTTACGTTTCGCGTATATTTCAGTTTTCAAAAGGTAAGAGCCCAATGAATTAATACGACGAATGAGAGAATTAAAGTTACTAGGTAAGTGAACGAGAGAGTTAGAAATGAAACGAGGTAAAACATTGAAACGTTTGCATTCCAATAGAAAGTAGAGAGATTGACGAGCACGGATGAGCTTTTGGTGCGTACCAATTGATTTGAGGGCTGCATCTGAAGAGGACCGGCATAGTCCGAGAAGATGGAATAGAGATATGAATTTTGAGTACTGAGTGACGCGCATCGTGGAGGTTAATTAGACAGTTAAAGTCTTTGTCGTGCCAGTGAAGAGATGCGGTGTGGTTTCGTGCAAAGAGTTCGGACGTTTCGCTTTATTTAAAGCATCATCAGCGATATGCAAATTACCCTAAAGCAGAACGAAATTGGTAAAAAAACAAAGCGAAAAAGCATAATTCACAGTTATCTCAATACAAGAGAGGAAATCTCTTAA